>JAHLKH010000059.1:0-135640 GCA_025526915.1 Entophlyctis helioformis | reverse complement strand
GTTGCGCTTGCTGTTGCGCTTGTTGACAACCAGCGAGACAGCCAGCGAGGCAGCCAATCGCAAAGCGGCGGCTCGATCTGGGCTCGATCTGGATTGAAAGGACGGCTGCGGCTGCTGCGGCTGGCGTTGCTGTGATACGTCTGCGGCATGCCTGTCCGTTCAGTGTTGGCCTGCTGCTGCTGCTGCTGCTGCTGCTGGCATGCTGTTCTGCTGGTTGCCGCCTGGCATGGCAACACTGGCACGCACAGTGGCGCACTCTCCTGCGAGTGCTTATCGCGCAATCAAGCGACGCTCGACACGGCATAGCAGCCAGCACGGCATGACACGGCACGGCACACAGCACGACACACAGCACGGCACACGACAACCCATGCTTCTTTGCGCCTCCCGCTGGATGCCGCACGAACGCCGCACGAACGCCGCTTGAATGTCGCTTGCCGACGGCACTTGGTGCGGGTCCCATGCTCAAACATTGCCAAATATGGCAGTATTGGCTCACTTCAATTACGAGCAATTTTTTGCAAGAGAGTCAAAGGCGTGCACAACACAGCACAGCGATGAGCCCACAGCCGCTCACTTAAATACGAGCCTGTCTGCCAGATCGTCTGCAGACCACCAAGCTCTCTCGCACACTCTAGACCATGCAGTTCGCCGCCATCCTCGCTGTCGCCGCCGCTCCCGCCGTCCTCGCCGCCTACGTCAAGGAGGCCGAGTACACCAAGGCCGTCGAGACCCCTGCTCCCAAGCCCGCTGTCTACGCCAAGGAGACTCCTGCTGCCAAGACCACCGAGGCTCCCGCTGTCTACGGCAAGGAGACCCCCGCTGCCACCCCCGCTCCCTACGTCAAGGAGACCCCCGCCGGCTACGGCAAGAACGCTGCCGCCGTCACCAAGACCGCCCACGCCGGCTACGGCAAGGAGACCCCCGCTCCCGAGCCCACGCCTGCCTACAAGAAGGACGGCCAGAAGTACGAGGAGGAGGCCGTCTACTCGTCTGCTGCCCGCAACACCGTCGGTGCTGCCGCCGTCGTTGCCGGTGTTGTCGCCATGTTCTTCTAAGCGATCTCCACCAGCACACTCGTCTGCGCTTCGCACCCCCTGTTGTATTTTAATATAGAGGCATCCTTGCATTCACTTGTTCGTGCATCTGTCCACCAAGCGCCTTGATGCAGTGCTCCTTCGGCGATCTGCATGCCACTCTGCCACTCTGCAAGCCACTGTCAGCCAGTCAGTTCATGATGGTGAATGCCAGCCACTCAGCATGCCAGCCAGTTGAATGCTGCACAACCGTGGACGCCACGTTGTCCAGTCAGACCAGTCAGATGCCACGCGAGCATCATCGCACATTGCACATCAACAGTCACGCGATCATGAGACCCGAAGCTGCCGAGCGCGTCTGTCACGGGATGGCCTGTGACGGTCTGCTGCCGCGTTGCAGACTCATGCAGCACCAACGACGCTGAGACACCTGTCGCTGCTGCGACTCTCGTCTGCTGCTGCCTTGTTGTCACGAGCTCCTTTCGAGCTCTCTTGTCGCTGGCGTTCACCGCCATCAAGCGATATGAAAACCTGCCGTCGCAAATCTGCTCGCCGAGAAGAAAAATGCCGTATCTCTGAGCGGCCCGTCATTTCAAGCAGGCAGCCGCCCAGCCTATAAAAGGGCAGGCCATTTCCTCAGCATCCCACTCACACTTCCCATAGACCTCAATAGAGCCATGCAGTTCACCGCCATCCTCGCTGTCGCCGCCGCCGCCCCTGTCGTCCTCGCCGCCTACGCCAAGGAGTCCCCTGCCGCCGTGCCCTCGCCCGCTGGCTACTACGCCAACGATACTCCTGCTCCTGCTGTGACCGTCATTGCCACCCCCGCTGGCTACGGCGACGAGCAGGCTGCTCCCGTCGCCACTGCCACCAAGGTTGCTGCTGGCTACTACGCCGGCGAGGAGACGCCTGCTGCCGATGCCACTCCCGACTGCACCGACGAGCAGATTGAGGAGCCGATCCTCTCTGCCGGTGCCCGCAGCTCTGTCGGCGCTGCCGCCGTCGTCGCCGCCGTCGTTGCCCTTTTCTTCTAATGCCCTCTTAATACATTTCTATCGTTTGTGCACCCAACGATTTCAGCTTTATCCAAGCGGCCAAACTCCGAAGCGTTGAGCATGGACAAGGTTGGGCTGCAGCTGCACACTGTGGTTGCACCGGCAGCCGCTGTTCTATGGCCGTACATTCCAGCGCACCTGCGCAAGATGCTGTGCTCGCCCCGAGCCGCCGAGCTGGCCACTGCCGCTGCCTCGGGCGGTCTCGCAGTGTTTGGCATTCTGTGGTTCCGCGACTGGCTTCGTCGCCGCCGTGAGCTGCGCCAGTTCAAGGCCGACCTGACCAAGCAGATGAGCTTTGACGACCTGGACGGCAAGACAGCTTCGTCAGGCTCCATGTTTGGCGGCCAGTCCATGTTGGTCAACCCTGGCGGCGGTCTGACCGAGGATGCGGAGGAGCTCGTGCGCGAACAGCTTGCACGCAACATTGCGTTTCTTGGCGAAGAGGTTCGTGCCGATGATGCGCTGCATCTGCGTGTGCTGCAGACGAGACTGACGCTGGTGCCATGCCAACGCAGGGTGTGGCCAGGTGCCGCCGCTCGTTTGTGATTGTTGTTGGTCTGGGCGGCGTGGGCAGCCATGCCGTAAGTGCGAAGCACGTGGACTCACTCGTTCAAGGGACAAGGCAGCAACTGACGTGGAATGTGGTGGCAATCTGGGCAGGCTCACATGCTGCTGCGATCTGGCATCGAGCACATGCGTCTTATCGACTTTGATCAGGTCACGCTCTCGTCTCTCAACCGCCACGCGGTCGCCCGTCGCTCGGATGTTGGCACCTTCAAGACCATTGCAATGCAGAAGCACTTCCGCGACATTGTGCCTCATGCACGTGTCGAGGCTATTGTTGAGCTATTTTCCAAGGACTCGGCTGCACGGCTGCTTGACGGCAATCCAGACTATGTGCTTGGTGAGCAGCCAGTGTTTGAACATGCTTAACTTCCCAAGACTTCATTCTTACGCAGGTCGCGATCGTGACCAGATTGCATTGACAACATCGCCACCAAGGTCGACCTGCTCGAGTACTGCCACAAGAACAAGATCCCCGTCATCTCGTCCATGGGTTCTGGCGCCAAAGCAGACGCCTCGCGCATCCAGATTGCCGACATCAGCGACACATACGAGGACCCTCTGGCACGCGCTACGCGCAAGACGCTGCGTCTGCGCGGTATCGACCAAGGCATCACGGTTGTCTACTCGACCGAACGACCCGGCAATGTCAAGCTACTGCCGCTGATGGAGACGCAGGTCGACGAGGCAAACGACTATGCACCTCTGCCACACTTCCGATCGCGTATTTTGCCGGTGCTTGGCACCCTGCCGGCGTTGTTTGGCAATGCCATGGCGTCCTATGTCATCACTGAGCTGGGCGGATACCAGACGGACCCACTGCCGTTCAAGACCAAGCGCAAAGTCACCGACAAGATGTACGGCGAGTTTATCAATCGCCAGCGTGACAAAAAGTGAGCGTTGGCGCGAGTGGATAGCCTGGTCATGTGCACTTGTGCTGACTGCATGAATGGCGCGCGTGTTGGCAGCATCCCGATCAAGATCACGGCCCACGATGTTGCATTCATTGTCGAAGAGGTAAGGCACCAGGAGGCACGCAGCATGGCATGCTATCTTCAGAACGCTCACTCACTTTGCCTTGGCATCGCATAGACCTGGGGTGGAAAGAGCGCGCTGAGCTCAGTCGCGTCTGACAGACTCTTCATCACTCGATGGAACCCGCGCAAGCCCATGGAGCTGGGCAATCTGCTCTGTATGACTCGCGCCGAAGCCGACAAGCACGAGAAGCTGGCTCCAGAAGAGTTCGAAGCCGTCTACGGTAAAGAGTTTGTTGACAAGGTCAACCAGAAGTTTGAGATTGAGCAGCGGTACAGAAAGTGGCGGATCGAGCCGTGATGTGGATGCAATGAATGCACAACGATAGCGACTATCCAATGATGCCGCCGCTTCTATTGTCTTTATTTCTCCGTCATGCCTCACTTTTCTTGGCTCTCTCTGTTCTCATAGTTGTGGAATCCACGATAGTCGCTGAATGTGCATACGAGAGTATCAGTTGTCTCTCGCACCTGTGATGAAGCATTGGGCGAGTGGCAGACTTACCAGAGCATGCTGACAATGGTGCCACCAACGCCACACTTGATGAGATCTGTGGTCCAGAGACAGAGTTAAAAGACAGTGATGGGGATGCTAGTCAATAGAGTACTTGCCTCGTAGCGTGATGGTGGTCAAGTCAGCTGGATTAGCCATGTCAAAGATCTCATTCTGGCAGCCATGTATCGTCAGTTGGCAGTTCCGGCAAGCCGCGGCATCAGCACTTACAACAACGTCGTCCACAGGGATCGGGTCCAGCCCACTGCGCTCCATCTTTGCAACGATTTCCTGTTCGCCCACGGGCATTGTCAGACGTCCGCCAATTGCAAGTCAGCCTCAGAGTCACGCCGCTCACCTTGAAGAACACGGTTAGAATGCTTTGGTCCAGGTAGCCGCGACCGCTTAGATCTAGCAGCTTGAAGCAGTATGCGATTGATTCCGGCAGATGCAAGTTCTCCATGGCCAGCACAAAGTCCAAGAATGCATTGTAGTCCTGGACAGCACAGCATGCGGCACCAGGTTAGTGGCTATTCTCTGCAGCTCAAGCGTTTGCCATGCAACAGCATATCGGCATCAGCAGGCACACCATCTCGCCGTTGTAGGTCTGATACTCCTGGAAGACACGGTCAAGGAACGGCGCCGTGATGGACTCGGCGCGGTATCTCTTCAGCTCGCTGCGGCTGATCATGCCATTGCGGTCCGTGTCCAGGTTAAGAAACATGCCGTACACTCTCAGGGCAGAGTACGACGAGAACCAGTTGGACTGCTCAAAGTCGCGTGGCAGGTCTGGATCGCGCAGCTCAAACAGCTCGGTGAGGATCGGCGACAGAAGAATGCTGTCGATGGGGACTTTGCCACGCCGAAGCGGGTCGAGAAAGAAGAGAAACTTGCGGACGCATGTGCAGAGATAGAACTTTTCAAAGGATGCGCTGATGTTGCGCAGATTGAGGGTGGGCATGAGGTCGTGCACGTATGCTTGCAGCTCCTGTCCGTGCAGCCATCGGTTGTCGCCACTGTATGAATACGAGTGATGTGTGGCACGGCACGATGCTGCTGATCAAGCATCTGAATCTCGCTCACCGGCTCGGTCAGGCAACCATCAAAGTCGCCGTCGTAAGCACCAAGGTCGACACGAGCCTGCATAAGCGAGACTGTTGATTGGGAGCTGGCTATTAGCGGCCCTGCTAAAGTTGGACAACGGAATGCTGTGCTGTGGCATGCAACCGAGGGCCACACCTTTGCGCAGGACAAAGTTGAAGAATTGGAGAGCGTCGATGCGGCCGAGGTCGTCGCGAGCAAAGTGGAGAAACAGCGACGACTTGAAGTACTGGGCGAACTTGTCTGGCAGGTTCAACTTGGCGGCAGTGAACTGCTTGAACGAGATGCGCTGGGGCGGCAGTTGTCCACAGGCGGGTCAATGCGAGGCACATAGGAGAAGAGACAGCCATGCCGCGCGCGAAGCAGACCAGCGCCATACCCGGGTGTCCGAGTCTTTGAGATGGGTGGCGTGGCAGCAGAGCCGCTCCCAGAGAGTGTCGAGGTCGTCGCTGGAGAGAATGCTGGCGGTGAACTCGCGTGTAAATGCAGCGATGGCGACGCGTGCCAGCTGGAGACGCACCGGGCCGGCCTGTGCGGGCCGCTTGAAGAAGAAGCGCGGCAGCTGGTCGGCGGCAGGGGGTGTGCCGAGACGGGCGTCGCCGAGCTGCCCATCAGCCGTGCCTGTAGGCGACGGCAGCATCGCCAGCGTCCTCTGCAAGCGCGACCATCCGGCGGATGCGTGTGCGTGTGCGGTGGCAGTTGGCAACAACGCCGTCGTGGCCATTTGAGGTTGTCGTGCCAACAACAAACTCGAATCCAAACATGGTGCGTGACGACCTGCGTGACGCGACGGTGCATCTGCTGGTGGTCATCTGCTGGTGCCGTCGGCTGCTGCTGTGGACACGGCGGGCAGGCTGGCTGGCTGGCTGACACACGCACCACTGCCCACTGCCCACGCACAACTCCAACTGCCCACGCACAACCACACGCAGGTCAAGGTCGCTGTCCTCGGTGCTGCTGGTGGTATTGGCCAGCCGCTCTCGCTCCTCGTCAAGGGCAACACGCTCGTCACCGAGCTCGCCCTGTTCGACATCGTCAACACCCCGGGCGTCGCCGCCGACCTCTCGCACATCAACACTCCCGCCAAGGTGCGTCCTGCCCCCTCCTCTGCCCCTTCTACCTCTCGCTCTGCCTGCTGCCTGCTGCCCGCTGCCTTGCTCTGTGCGTCTCACACTCCGCCGTGTCTGCCTGCCTCCCGTCGCTTGCTTGTTCCCTCGCCTCGCCTGCTCCCATACGACCCTCGAACGGCCCGCCGCCGCCAGGTCACTGGCTACATTGGCGACGAGCAGCTCCCCGAGGCCCTCAAGGGTGCCCACATCGTCGTCATCCCCGCCGGTGTGCCCCGCAAGCCCGGCATGACCCGCGACGACCTGTTCAACATCAACGCTGGCATCGTCAAGAACCTCGCCACCAACGCCGCCAAGTACGTCGCCATTGCCCCCTCTTCATTCATGCACACATCTGCTGCCTATCTGCCGCCCATCCCTGCCATGTATCGGGACATGCCTTGGGCCATGGCATGCAGTCGACATGCACATATGCCTGGCTGCCCAGTGCCGTTACCTCGCCCCTTTGCATGTGAATGCGGCCTGGCTGGTCATGTGCGGCGTGCGCTTACACATTCTCCGTCCATTCTCTCACGTGCATCGGCCCCTCTTGCATGTGCGTGCATTCGCTGCTGCTGCTGCCGCTCGCCGCTCGTCGCCGCCATCGCCAGGTACTGCCCCAAGGCCTTCATTGCCGTCATCTCCAACCCCGTCAACTCGACCGTCCCCATCGTCGTCGAGGTCTTCAAGCAGCACGGCGTCTTTGACCCCAAGCGCATCTTTGGTGTCACCACCCTCGACATTGTCCGTGCTGCCACCTTTGTCAGCGAGATCACTGGCGGCGACGCCACGACCACCAACGTGACCGTGGTTGGCGGCCACTCTGGCCCCACCATTGTGCCCGTCCTCTCTGGCGTAAGTCGGTCTGGTGCATCGCATTCAATGCGAGATCGGTCAGACTGACATGCGGCCCTTCTGCCGTCTTTACAGACTGGCTACACCTTCACAGACGCCCAGCGCGATGCTCTTGTCCAGCGCATCCAGTACGGCGGTGACGAGGTTGTCAAGGCCAAGAACGGTGCTGGCTCTGCCACCCTCTCGATGGCCTACGCCGGCTACCGCTTTGTCAACTCGCTTCTCGAGGCCAGCGTCCTCAAGAAGTCTGGCGTCAAGGAGTGCACCTTCATCAAGACCGACATTGCTGCCGCCGAGGGTCTCGACTACTTCTCGACCGTCGTTGAGCTTGGCGTAAGTGGCTCTGGCTGCCGATCGCGTCTTGGATCTGTCCGACTCACATTTTATCCCTGAAACGCTGCACGCACAGGTTGACGGTGTTGCTGTTGCCCACCCTCTGCCTCCCTTCTCCGAGCACGAGAAGCAGCTCCTCGGCCCCTGCATCACCGAGCTCAAGGCCAACATCCAGAAGGGTGTCGACTTTGTCGCCAAGGCCTCCGCGTCTCTGTAAACAGTTTGGATGTCGCATGCAACACGGCCCTGACGGTCTCGTTCATTCATCCAGAAAATGAACATGCATGTGGCGCGACATTCACTGCCCTCTTTCTCCAGATCCCCGTCTGCTTTCATGCCGAGTCGCCAGCCCTTGACAGCGCTCCTGGCCAGTGGCCCTCTGGCATTGTCTGCGTGTCTGCTAGTGCTGCTGGGTCGTATTGGTCTGCGTGGTGGGCGACGGAGCGCGCATCGTTCGCTCTCGGTTGATCTCGAGATTCTTTGGCCGTTTGGGGATGGCTCCCAACCCGAACCCGCTGGACGACGTCTCCAAGAACGAGTCGGCTGCAGCCGATCCAGACGCGTCAGGGTCCCACGACTCTGGGATCGACACGGGCGGCTCCTGTGATGCTGGCGATGGCGCTGTTCTCCGCATCTGTTTTTGCACACACACGCATCAATCCCAGGCAATGATCAGACAAGGAGGTGCATGGATCGGCGGCGGCCGACGAGATCCACTCACTGTGGATGAACTCCTGAGTGCGCCAGCCGACAGTTGTGGTTGCATCGGCGGCACATACGACGGGTCGGGCACGCCAGGGTCCTCGGTGATGTTGGTCCATCGACTGCCCTTTGTGCTGCGTGTTGACATTCGCTTGAGATCGTCAGACTGGGCTGGTAGAGACCGATCTCGTTGTGCGCCAAAGTCGCTTGTCAGGCGTGAGAACCAGCCCTACGATCGCAGTCGCGTCATCACGTCAGCCACTGCACACACACACACGCACACACACACACACACACACACACACACACACACACACACACACACACACACACACACACACACACACACCATAACAGACCTGCTTGGAAGGGATCGGCGACAGCTGCTGCAGGTTGCTGGTTTCTGTCGACTGGCCAGCGCGTGACCGACGCTCCTTGCACAGCTTTGCAAACACGTCGCCGCACTCTTTGCTCTTGATGCTCGCAATGTCCGCTGCGCGCTGATCGGCCCAGTTCTTGATGTCGATATCCGCGCCAAAATCTAGCAGCATGCGCACGGCATCCACGCCACGCCACAGTGTGCCGCTGTCCGAGCTGAACCACCGTTTGGCTATAGATGCACCGCCCGATGCACCGCTGTGCGCCTGATCGCCAGCTTCGAGACTGAGGTTGTTGACGGCATACATGACAGCCGTCCAGCCATTCAACTTGTTCTGTGCATTGCATTCGGCGCCGTTTTGCAATAGAAACGTCACAAGGTCGGTCGAGCCCGAAGCGGCTGCAAACATGAGCGGCGTGAACCCCATGGGCGAGCCAGAGAGATTGACGTTGGCTCCCGACTCGAGAATCTGCTGCGCAACAGGCAGGTTGGCGCTGTGGGAGGCACACGCGATGGCGGTGAGGCCAAACGCGGAAAGCGTGTCGACCTGCGCGCCGTGGTCGAGAAGCAGCCGCACATGCGCCTGATCGCCGTTGAGAGCAGCGACCATGAGCGGTGTCCATCCGTACGCGTTCATGTCGTTGACATTGGCTCCCAACTAGAGTGGCAAGAGTGTCAATGTCTGGGATCCAGTCCTGCAGCCAGCCAGCCAGTCAGCCAGCCACTGCAAACCTTTAGAAGCAGCTTGGATAGGTCAATGAATGCACCGGCAACTGGAAACCAGTGTCAGCCAGCCCGTCTGATCAGGAAAAATGCGGCAGAAAACCGCCTGCATCAGATACCCGGGCCTGTGGCCGCTGTCGGTAATTTGATGGTCGACATAATCAAAGCGGGAGAAGAGCTTAACAGATGCCCACTCACCCGACATGAGTAGTGCCGTTGTGCCTTGGTTGTCGGTGTGCGTCAGCAGAATCTGCACAGCCTGCTGGTGCTTGCTCGAGCATATCTTGCTGAGCTGTGCTGCGTTGCCTGCTTTGACCGTCTTGAAAACCGTCTGGTTGGGCGAGCCCAGCACGGTCGCGGCGTGTCAAAGTGCGTGTTTTGGGTCGGGACGGGTTCGGTTGAGGCACATGCGGATGGCATTTCATCCGCCAGTAAGTGCCTGGCAAGCGTGGCATGCAATGGCTGGCGTCCCGGCTCGCCAGTCGGCTGTAGCATCCGACGCTCACCTCGGCAAGCTCTTCGACAGTCATTGTCTCAAGGGACTCTGCAAGCTCATCGCTCATCTTGTCGAAAGTAGCGTTTCCGAGGTGAAAAACGCCACTGTTTTGCCGCATGATTTATTCGAGATACGACTCGGACACGAGACGTTGAATGTACGTTGGCGGGTGGGGTCCGCTGTGACGCGCATTGTTGTAACGCTTAGTGTCAAGAGCATCAAGATTGGCGCACGGCGGACAAAGCGTGCCAACACGTACATGTTCGTGATAAAGAGCGACACAAACTCTGGTGCAACATAGTCGTAAAGCGGTGTGGGCAGATCGACATCCTTGAGTTTCTCGGCTGTTTTCAGGCAAGGCACGCCGCGAGTCAGCCACCAGTCTAGACGGCATACTACCGCATATTCTGGCAAACAGCAGATGGCTCACCATTCTCAAAGTTGTTGGCGGCGTTGGGGCTCACACACAAGTTGAACACGCCAGTGTCATATGGGTACGTCGGCGAGATCGTGTGGAGTCCAGCCAGAACGACGACGGGCGTCGAGTGGTGCTTGGCAGACGAAGCGACAATGTGGCTGCCACTTACTGCAACAACACCGCCGTTGGCCAACACTGCAGAAACAACCGCACGTGTATCGATGCTCTCTCGGTCAGCTTTGAATTCTGCCCTGGAAGGCAGTGTGCTGGTGCCGGCCAAACGCACCTGCGTGTGCACCAAGAATGACCTTGTTCGCACGCGACATGACAGCAAAGATGGCGCTGTCCGTCACAAGCGTCGTGTCGATGCCGGCAGCTGCAAGAGATGCAGCCATCTCCTGTCCATCATACCTGGCTTGCGCAGTCAGTCCAGCCACACTACCATACACAACACGATCGCGAGAAGGTCTCACCAAGGCGCGGCTTCTGTTACGAGAACCTGGAACCGGCGCAGCTTGGCAGCCTCCTTCAGGAACTGCTCGACAACCGGGGATCCACCCACCGTCAAGATGATCTCGCTGTAAATGCCGATCTGTGGTCAGTCTGTGCATCGCCAAGACAGCAAATCGCCGGCATGGACCCACTTGGAATGAATGTGCTCCAACGCCTGGCTGGCAATGTTGGAGCTGGCCGTCTCCAGCTCGTCGATCATCTCGGAAATGGCCTGACGCAGCGCACTCTTCATCTGTATCAAAGCCAACCCCAGGATCTTGTCAAGGGTTCTCGCCAGGTGGCGTGGCAACGCCATGCACAACGAATGGAGCCAGTGCATGGCAGGCATGGCAGGCATGGCATGCATGGCAAGCAGAAAGACAATCGGAAAGCAGCATAGAAGCAAGGGATGCAAAAGGATATTCTCTCTGTAGTCGTTGCCCTCTGGCTCCGGGCCGGGATTCTCAGCAACGTACACGAGCTGCTCTTCCTGGATCAGGTGAAGGACCCGCTTGACCATGCCAAGGGCAGACATTTCTGTGCGGGCGGGCCGTGTGAGCTGGTGCGGGCAGGTGCTGGGCAGGCATGGGCAGGACGGTACAGCTGCTCACCAATGGGCTGCGTGCTCTCCAGTCTGATGCCGACGTTCCTGACAGCGTCTGTGAGCGACTTGTTGTCCTTCCACTTGCTGCCACTGACGACGTTTCTGAGCAGCCGTGCCGTCTCCAGCGCGACGGCAATGGAGCCAACGACCAGCCTGTCTCGTGCATGAGGGGTGTGAGCGAGTGGAGATGCGAGACAGCGCAGGCGCTCTGCCAGGACGATGGCGGCGACTCTTTGGCTGTCTGTCTGGCTGGCTGGCTGGCTGGCTGGCTGGCTGACCTTCGGGTGAGCTTGGCAACGAGCAGGTCGACTTGGGCGGCTGTCGACATTTTGGGTTGACGATGAAGATGAACTGACCAGTTTACTGTCCTATTGTGGGGCCGAGACAGGGCTGGGGGAGCAGATCAATAGAGACAGATAGATACGACAGATACGGGGCGATGAGACGGCGAGCAGACAGCTGGTAGAGATGACCAGGATGACCAGGCTGATGAAGAAGGCAAGGGCTTGGGCGATCAGGGCAATCAGGGCGATGCGTGCATGGGACGTTCAAGTGCAAAGGTGACAAGGCGCCGGCAAAAGTCTGCGGGCACAACCTTGGACAGGATCAGGATCTCAGCCAGCGACGACGAGCTGGGGCCGAACGAGAGACCGCAGTTGGCATTGACTTCAAGCACCATGGCGTCGGGCTTGTCAAGCGACCGCGTGCGAATGTCAACGCGGCCGTATCCATTGCCACCACACGCAATGTATGCACGTCTGGCTAGATCTACACACACAGCGAGCATCGTGTCAGTGCCATCACAGCCATATGCAGTGATTCGGCGGTACGTTGGCGCGATGACGAACGGACCTGCCAGGGATTCTTGCCACGAGTCGGGTGCAAGGGCATACCAATACAGTGTCGTCTCGACTTCGCCTTGCGGGCCGTTCAGATCGTAGCCGTCCCAGTCTGCCCATCAGGCAAGGAAAAGAGCAGCGGGAGGATCAGCAGGCATCACTGGCAAGCGAGTAATGGCTGGCTGCTACATACAACGATCAAAGGCCAGCAGCCGCTGCTCTTTCTTGAGGCTGGTGTTGAACACGCGCTCGGCGACAGGATAGACGGTGACATGCGATGCTTCGCTGCCTGTGCACAGAGCAGTGAATTCACGGCCAGCCAGGAAAGCCTCGACAAAGACGCCAGAGCCCGTGTCTGACTTGAACACTGCGTGGATCTGCTTGATTGCCTCGTCGGGGGACTTGACAACAGATCGGTCGCTTATGGACATGCTCGCATACGAAATCGACGGCTTGATGATCATGGGCCATCTGCTCATGCATGCGTGCGATGGCCGTTAGTTCTGGGCATGTTTTGGCGCAAACTGCACAACACGCGGTGGGAACCCATGGAACAGCGCACTCTTTGATGACCTCTTGGCATTTCTCAAAGTCCTCCTTCTCGAACCCCTCGCGGATTTCCACAAACGGCGATGTGGCGACGTTTGCTGCAATGAGTTTCTATGCCCGCAGTTGTCAGCTGGCTGCCGGCTGCTGGTCGCAAAGCATCTGCATCCAGGCAGCACAGACCTGCTTGAGCACGGGCTTGCTGGTGGTCCCCACGTAAAAGTCTCTGTCCGCGCCAGTGTATGGGATGCAGGCAGCGTGCAGACCGTCGACCACGCTCACGCCCTGTTTGCCAGCACCACCGCCAACAATTCGCGCAATAATCGTGTCAGTCGGGGGCGCAGACGCGATAACAACGGCCGACAAATGGTGGGTGGCATGGGCCTGTCTACGGCACCGCAAATGCAGCGCAGGCTGCTCACCGGATAGCCGTCGGTCTCTGTGCCGTCGCAAAGGTTGACAACAACCATCTTCTGGCCCTCGGCCCGGCGTTTGGCGAGCATGCCGACAATCTCGGCAGTCGTCTCGAGGGAAATGGGGACGACCTCGATGGTCCATGACGGGTCGCACTCGAGCAAGGCAGACCGAAGCTGCTCGACACTCTCATCCTTGCCATACTGCAGAGAGGAGTCGATGCAAACGTACAGTGTAAGTTGCGCGGACCAACACACGGACAAGTAGCAAGTGGCGCACTTCGTTGCTGAGGAGCAGCTGCTTGCTTGCAGCCGATGCAAGCTTGGATAGCACAGATGTAAAGATGTAGACGTGGGTTGGCCACAGGGCGAAAGACGCCGTCTTGGTTTCAACTGCCATGCCCATTCCCTTGCCTGCATATCATGCCATGGTCATATACTCAGCAGCCAGCATGTACGACCAGTCGGCGACGCACATCAGCGAGCATGCCACCTACAATAATGTGACTCTTGGTCAATGGGAGGTACGTCAATTCAATAAAACGACGACGGGAATCACCGGATGGAGCGCAGGAATGAAATGACACGTGACGGGATGTGCTTACATGCCTTGGATTGTGGCCGCTTCCAGAGCACGGCAAGGCAATCGGAAACCAGATCTGTTAGGCAGCAGCAGACGAGAGTCGCAGCAGCGACAGGTGTCTCAGCGTCGTTGGTGCTGCATGAGTCTGCAACGCGGCGGCAGACCGTCACAGGCCATCCCGTGACAGACGCGCTCGGCAGCTTCGGGTCTCATGATCGCGTGACTGTTGATGTGCAATGTGCGATGATGCTCGCGTGGCATCTGACTGGTCTGACTGGACAACGTGGCGTCCACGGTTGTGCAGCATTCAACTGGCTGGCATGCTGAGTGGCTGGCATTCACCATCATGAACTGACTGGCTGACAGTGGCTTGCAGAGTGGCAGAGTGGCATGCAGATCGCCGAAGGAGCACTGCATCAAGGCGCTTGGTGGACAGATGCACGAACAAGTGAATGCAAGGATGCCTCTATATTAAAATACAACAGGGGGTGCGAAGCGCAGACGAGTGTGCTGGTGGAGATCGCTTAGAAGAACATGGCGACAACACCGGCAACGACGGCGGCAGCACCGACGGTGTTGCGGGCAGCAGACGAGTAGACGGCCTCCTCCTCGTACTTCTGGCCGTCCTTCTTGTAGGCAGGCGTGGGCTCGGGAGCGGGGGTCTCCTTGCCGTAGCCGGCGTGGGCGGTCTTGGTGACGGCGGCAGCGTTCTTGCCGTAGCCGGCGGGGGTCTCCTTGACGTAGGGAGCGGGGGTGGCAGCGGGGGTCTCCTTGCCGTAGACAGCGGGAGCCTCGGTGGTCTTGGCAGCAGGAGTCTCCTTGGCGTAGACAGCGGGCTTGGGAGCAGGGGTCTCGACGGCCTTGGTGTACTCGGCCTCCTTGACGTAGGCGGCGAGGACGGCGGGAGCGGCGGCGACAGCGAGGATGGCGGCGAACTGCATGGTCTAGAGTGTGCGAGAGAGCTTGGTGGTCTGCAGACGATCTGGCAGACAGGCTCGTATTTAAGTGAGCGGCTGTGGGCTCATCGCTGTGCTGTGTTGTGCACGCCTTTGACTCTCTTGCAAAAAATTGCTCGTAATTGAAGTGAGCCAATACTGCCATATTTGGCAATGTTTGAGCATGGGACCCGCACCAAGTGCCGTCGGCAAGCGACATTCAAGCGGCGTTCGTGCGGCGTTCGTGCGGCATCCAGCGGGAGGCGCAAAGAAGCATGGGTTGTCGTGTGCCGTGCTGTGTGTCGTGCTGTGTGCCGTGCCGTGTCATGCCGTGCTGGCTGCTATGCCGTGTCGAGCGTCGCTTGATTGCGCGATAAGCACTCGCAGGAGAGTGCGCCACTGTGCGTGCCAGTGTTGCCATGCCAGGCGGCAACCAGCAGAACAGCATGCCAGCAGCAGCAGCAGCAGCAGCAGCAGCAGGCCAACACTGAACGGACAGGCATGCCGCAGACGTATCACAGCAACGCCAGCCGCAGCAGCCGCAGCCGTCCTTTCAATCCAGATCGAGCCCAGATCGAGCCGCCGCTTTGCGATTGGCTGCCTCGCTGGCTGTCTCGCTGGTTGTCAACAAGCGCAACAGCAAGCGCAACAGTGGCATGGACGTGATCACGCACTATGTCGGCTGGTCGTTTGTGCCAGTGAGTCGCCCTGCTCGCTCGCAGTCGCAGTCGCAGCCGTCAGCACTGACCGTCCCGTCCATGTGCTGCACAGGGCATGGCTACAAAGTTCCTGCTGGGCTTGTATCACAGCGTTCTGCACAGAGGCACAAGCCTCAGCCCGGCGAGCCACTGTACCGGACACACTACAACCGCATGTACATTGCTGTCATTACAGCCTATCTGGTTTACACTGTCGTCCAGGTAGGTGCATGTGTGTCTGGTGCCTGGCTGGCTGCAACGGCCTCGCTGTGCCGGTGCTGACGGCGGCCCGCCTTGCTTGGCAGACGGAGCAAGGGCTGCAACCCAACTTCTACAACATCCTCGGCGTGCTCCCAGGACATCGTTTGGACACTCGGCAGCTGCGCGCCAACTACCTGTCTCTGTCGCTGCAGTACCACCCAGACAAGTCCCAGTCTGAGGATGTCTACATGCTCATCCGCAATGCGTACGAGACACTCAAGAACCCCACTCTGCGCGCTGCCTACGGTACATATGCCATCCGAGACATGCATGCCGCCGGTCGTCTGGCTGACACGATCGTCTGCAGATAAGCTTGGCCGGGCAGCGCTTCAATGCACTCGCTGCAGGACGCAGCGCGACTTTGCCGTCGAGAGCATGTCGCCGTTTGTCTCGTTCTACCTCATCACCGGAGGCCTATTGGTTCTGCTCGGCATCCTTGGCCGCCTCGACTTTGGCCGCTACTGGCGGTTTGCCGGTCTGTCGTTCATTGCAGCGGTCGAAGCCCAGCTGCTCTTTGGCGCTACAGATCCGTTGTGGTTTGTGCTGCCATGGCGCACAACCTTTGAGCGCATCACCATGCTGCGCAACCTGTTCATCGTACTCTCGATTGCCATGTCGCAAGTCGGACCCATCCTGTTCCCGGCGGATACGCGGCCCTTGACCAACTACCTCAACGAGCTCGAGCAGATCACCGACCTGCAGAGCCGCCAGGCACTGGGATGCTTTGCCGAGAGCTTTGCGCCGTTCCAGGACGATCCGCGCAGTGCAGGCCTGCTGCAACGCCGCATGGAGAAGACGGCACTGTTCAATGCGGCATCAGAAGCCATGGCAAACGCAGGCCCTGCTGGCATGCCCGACCAAGAACCTGAACCACAGCAGGACAGTGCTGATGCCGGATCTGAGCCTCACCTAGAGCCAGTGGCATCGCCACAGTCAGCTGAACCTGCCTCAGATGCAGCAGCAGCGTCCCAAGCCAAGACGCGTCGTCGAAGAAAGCCGGCTTGACCCAATAAAGACGCTTGATGGAGTTTATACCGCCGTCCCTGCTGTCAGACCTCAACCGCCTCAACCAGCCGTCCAAGCCAGCAAACGCTGGCAATGCGAATGCAGTCGGGGCATCTGCAGCCAATGCCAATGCTGCGGGCAAGGGCCAGTCAACTCGCGGCAAAGGCTTCGCAAACACGTCCAACGAGCCTCTGCCGTACCCGCCTCCCGACTTTGGCTCAGAGAGCAACATTGCAGGCTCCTCAAGCTCGCCGCGCACGGGAGGCGATCCGACGTCGCCTACTGGCGGCAGAGGGGCACAGAGGCAAAGCGGCGGCGCCTCGGGTGGAGCGGGCAGCACCACTGCCTCACGGCCACCCAACATGCCAGAGACTCACTACATTCACGAGACGGCCGCGCGTCGCGTCGCCCACCTGGCAGCACGCGGCCCCTCAAACATTGACGACCTGGCGTTTGTGTATGACAAGGAGCCGACCGACAAGCCTGGCCCTGGTGTCGGGGGCGGCGCGCCAGCTGGTCGCAACAAGGATGGCTCCGGCATCGAGCCCAACGAGATCCAGATGGTTGCAGCCACAGCCACCATCCGCCATGCAGCCGAAGCGGCATCGTCGGGTGCGGCAGACGACGGCCATGGTGGCCATCCTGCGCTGCGGCCAACGACGCGAAAGGAAGTGGCCATGCTCAAAAACGCCATGATCAAGCTGCTCCGCGAGATTGGCGCTGACGAAGACCAAGACTACCCGACCGAGATGCACGCCTTTCTGAGCATCATCCAGGAAGAGCAAAAGATCTACGACTCGGTGTTCCAGGAAGTCATTCGCCAGGTCACTGTTAACATGATCGAGCGTGGCGATGTGATTGCCGAGATCCGCAAGCGATACGCCAACATGTTCATGAAGATCCCGCGCCATATCAAGAACCTACACACGGAGCTTATTGCGCAGCGCAAACTTAATCGACGGCTGTCTGAAGAGCTCATCCGGTCCAAGGAGACGGTCGCCGATCTGCTGCGCGAGCTCGATTTCGTGCGCAAGCATGACGCAGAAGTCACCAAGCAGGCGCAGGAGGCGCAAGAGAAGCTCGTGTCCGTGCTCACCCAGTCGGACAACACGGACGAGATCCTCGAAGAGTACCACAAGCTGTATCGCATGCAGCGCGACAGACTCGAAGAGGCCGTCCGACTGTCTGAGCAAGAGAAGCGTATCTGGGTGGACGCAGCAACGTCGCTGGCCATCCGCATCGGCCAAGAGCACGGCATCACGGATCTGGTGCTACTGCAGAAACACGAGCACGGCCGCATGCGGTCGACCAACCACATGATCTCGATTATCAGCGAGACCAACGACGCCGAGCTCAATGCCATTGAAAAGAAGATTGAGGACTGGCGCAACAAGCTCATCAAACTGTCGCAGTCGGTTGTCGAGGAGGACCACAACAACATGGAGGTGCTTGCCAAGATGCAGCGCAGCATGCGCATGGTGCTCAAGAACATCACGGTCAACGAGCCCATGGACACGGTCGAAGCCGACCACCCGCTGCTAAAAGTGTTCCACATCTTTGACGTCAAGAGTCTGGCAGACAGTCTCATGAAATGGGTCGAGCAGGTCGGCTTTGTGGCAGTGCGGTTCACGAGCGACCGCGATCTGACGGTCCAGGAAGAGATTTCGTACATTCGCAAGCTGGCAGATGTGTGGATCGAGGCAGCCGGCAAGCTGCTCAGACGCAACGAAAAGGGCACAAACGGCAAGGACTACACACCGCTGAGCGATATCCGCGACAAGCTTGCTGCCGAGATTGAGGAGTGGCTGACCAAGCTGGACATGCGCGTGTCTGGCGAGGACGGCATTGCCAGCCAAGTGATCAGCCTGCAGAACCAGCTTGAAGACAGGCACGATGACACCGCCTTGCAACACTGCCTGTGAATCACGACACTCGACTGACTCATGGGCTTGTGCAGATACACGGCGTACAGCGCACGCGACATGGACAAGCCACTGCCGCCCTCGGAGCGAGCACAACTCAAGGAAGCGCTGACACACTGGTCGGACCAAATTGGCGTCCTGATCAGTAAGTGCCGCATTGTTCATCGCCCTTGCCAGTCGCGGCTTGGTATCTTGCTGATCACTCGTGTTGATCGGCGTGCCTGCGTGCAGATACACTGTCAAACACGGCCGAGAAGGAGCAGCACAAGATCCCACTACACATTGAGAACTGGGTGTCGCGTCTGCTGGACCAGATGAACACAGACACGGACATCCGCAACGAAGGTGATTGCAGCATCCACACCATGTCGTTTGTTGGGCATGCGCTGACAGTCTTGGCCGATTTGCAGAAAACCTAAAGCTGCACACGTCCATGATCAGCTGGATGGTGCATCTGCTCGTCAAGGGCGGCAAGGAACGCGCTCCCGAAAGTTGGGACCATGAGTTCCAGCTGCTTAACCAGGAGCTCATTTCGTTCAACACCAATCTCATGCGCGATTCGGCTGATGTCGAGATGCTGTCCGACGACAAGCGCGAGCTGCGCAAAGTGGTCCAGTATGTGATCCAGTGCCCGTCACGGTTGCTGTCACCGCGGTCACTGACGTTTCCTGCGTCATGCCAAACAGGGAGCTCTGCGACAACTGGATCGTGGTTGCAAAGCGGTTGCTGTCGATTGAAAAGAAGAATGGGCTGGCGCGGGCAGAAGATGCAGCCAACGCCTCCCTGGCTGCGGCAAACGCCAGTGGAGCCAAAAAGGGCGACGACAAGAAACAGGCTGACGAGAAAAAGGGCGGCGAGGTGCACAAGTAAACCGTCTTTAGTGTGGGGGCAAAATGGATGCCGTGGTCGAGGAGATTCAGTGTCCCCAGCTTTACATCTTGCTCTTGCAGATGGTGAGGAAGTCATCGGCCTTGAGCGAGGCACCACCAACAAGGAAGCCGTCAATGTCGGGCTTCGACTGGAGCGACGAGCTGTTGGCGCCGTTGACAGAGCCTGATTGATGGTCAGTAAACGATGGGTGCATCCATGCGGTGGCGGTCGAACGTGGGTCCAAGAACGGGCAGAGCAGATGATCGGCTTACCACCGTAGAGAATGCGGGTGGCGCTGGCAACGTCGGCAGAGACGTGCTCCGAGAGCCACGCGCGGATCTGCTCGTGGACCTCCTGAGCCTGATGGGCATTTGGCGGATTGCGCACGAATGTGTCAGACCCACGGGATCCGATGCGATCCGATCACGGAATCAGATGAGACCAGATGCAGCCGTGCAGCCGTGCAGTGGCAACGTACCTGCTCGGGAGTGGCAACCTTGCCGGTACCAATGGCCCAGACGGGCTCGTAGGCAATGACGATGTTGGCCCACTCGGCAGGGGTGAGCTGGGCGCGGATGCCCTCGAGCTGGCGGAAGACAACCTCGGTGGTCTTGTTGGCCTCGCGGTGCTCAAGCTTCTCGCCGCAGCAGGCGATCACCTTGAAGCCGTTCTTGACGGCAAAGGCGACCTTCTTGCCAACAGTCTGCAGCAACGCCAGCGGCCCGTCGAGCCAGAGCCAGAGCCAGAGCCAGCGGTGTCAGAAGGTTGCTTCAGTGGTGACATGGCACGGCACGGCATCGCCAACCAACCTCGTCGCTCTCGCCGTAGATCTCGCGGCGCTCAGAGTGGCCGAGGATGACCCAGTCGATGGCGATGTCCTTGAGCATGGCGCAGCTGCATGGCGTTCAGGCCATTGCAAGGGACGTATGGACACACAGACAGACGGGCAGGCAGCAAGGCAGCAAGGCAGACAGGCACATGTCAGCGGGACAGGCAGAGGCGGCAGCGCCATTAATTGTTCCCGACGGCTGGCCGCTTGCACGCCGTTCACGAGCACACGGCGACTGTCATGTGGCCACGCACCTGATTTCGCCAGTGAAGGCACCGCTCTTCTCTGCAGACGGCAGACGCAGGCGTGGCCGAGAGGGCCAGAGAGACAGAGCACGCATGGTGGGTTCGCACAGTGTCAGCCAGCGTGCAGCTGAGCGCCATGCACGCCAGGTCCACGCCCCGTGGCAAGCCAGCACGAACCAAAGCTGGCGTTCTGGGCAGAGACGCCGATGCTGCCCTTGAACTTCTCGCGGGCGAGCGACAGGAGCGTGAAGGGAGGGGCAACAACAACCTCGACGCCCTCGGGCAGAGTGGCGTTGTTGAGGGTGTTGGAGATGGTGTCGACGAGGGCACGGTCGCCGTTCATCTTCCAGTTGCCGCCAATGAGGAATGTGCGAGGCATGTTGTTGAGATCGATGGAGAGATGCAAAGATTGCCCTTTGACCAAAATGGCTGACGAGGCAGTGTCTGTGGAACGGTCGCGTCGCTCGTCTGCCGTCGACGACCCCAACAACAACAACAACAACAACAACAACGGCGGCGGCAATGGCACGACAGGTGATGCCCAGGACGGCATGGACGGCGGCGCAGACGGCGGCGACGTGGGCCTGGACGGCAACACGTCTGGCGCCGATGGAGGCCAGGCGGACGACGCGGGCGGTGAAGGCATCGACGGCGAAGGAAACGGCATAAATGGCGGCAGCGGCGCAGATGGCATGGACGGTGAGGCGGGCAGCGGCCATGGCGGCGAGGGCAGCGAAAGCGGCGAATTTTCTGGCAAGCTGGCTGGCGACGCCGACGCCGACGCCGACCAAGCGGTCGACCAGCACGAGCAGCAGTACATTGAGCAGATGGCACGCCGCAAACACAATCTGCGCCAGCAGCTGCTCGACAAGAAGAAGGTGCCGGCGTCGTACTACACCAACTCTCCCAAGGAGCAGATCATCCTGCAGTATGTCGACAACTTTAGTCGCCAGTACTGCCAGCTCTACCCTGGCCGCAAAGAGTTGCTGCTGTCGCCGCCCAATGAGTTTGGCATCAAGGTGCGCTTCAACATGCCGTGTACGCGATGCAGCCTTGCAGCGAGCGCAAGCGACGCGTCTTGCGTCCAAGCCCCGTACTAACATGCGATCACTGTCCAGAAATTCGTGAGCACAACGATCCGCCCGACCCAGCTGCCGTACAAAGAACTGTACGACTACCGCAGCTGTGCGGCATTCGTAGCCGACTTTATCGCTTACGAGCCGCTAGAGCCGCCACACGAGCTGGTACGCGTCTTGGCTTGGCTGGCACTCTTTCCTGGCGAGGGCTGGCATAGGCTGACGATCCAACCACACACCAAACACATGGCCATCTTGCCATGCAGCCCAAGACAATCGTGTCTCCCACATACACGCTCAAGATGCAGTCCGGCACCTGCTTTGATCTGTCCATCTTGCTGTCGTCGCTGCTTCGTGGCGTGGGCTACGATGCATATGTCGTCTCAGGCTATGCATCACGCAACATCACGCTCATGGACCAAACCAAGACAAGTGTCGAAGAGTTCAGCATGCGTGTGCCCGGCAGCAGCGGCGGCATTGTTGGAATGACAAACAGCAGCACGGCAGGTCCTGGCACTGCGGCGAGAGACAGCAGGAGTCAGGGAGACGGCATCGCCATGAACAAGTACAGAGTCAAGCCGCCGCGTCAGCTCAAGAGCAGCTTCTTGGCCAAACAAGAGGAGCGCCAGAAACAGCTGCTTCTCAAGAAAGATGCCGATGCGGAAAAGGCTCATCCTGATCCATCTACAGTCAGTCGGGCCATTGGCGAGTGTGCGTTTCAGCAGTGAATGTTGACTCAACTGACACACAAATCTGCTGGTATCGGTGCAGATGGCGCAGGAGGATGACGACGAGCTCAAGGGATTGCGCATCCACGCGTGGGTCCTTGTCCTTCCAGGAAAGCGTGAGGTGGCAGAGTCGTTCTTCATCGAGCCAAGCACTGGCAAAATCTACAGCACAGAAAACGAAAACTATCTGGGTCTCGAAAGCGTGTTCAGCTCGCAGAACTACTGGGTCAATATGCAAGTCTGCTACGACGGTCTCAAGGTGCTGATATCCAGTCGCGTGATGGCCATCTCTTGTAAGAAGAAGTATTGCCATCTAGATCACGTGCTGACTTGCACATGGTTGATAGGGCATTTCGTTTGATATCGGCGACAATGCCAAGTGGGAGTTTGTGTTTCTCGACAACACTCAGCCGGGCGGCATGTCCAGCAAGCGCAACGATCTGTCAAAGGCGGACGGAAACGGTTCAGACGAAGAGGAAGAAGAGGAGAATTCATCCGAAGTTGTGGACTTGACGCCATCCTGGGTCGATCGGCTTGGTATCAACAAGGAGCAGTTTGAGCTGCGTTGTCCGTCTGGAACAAAAGTCACCATTTACAAGAACGCGCGATGGGTGTGTTGCGTGCCATGCTGAATCAAACGATGGCTGGCATGCTGACATGGCTTGGCACTTGGCGTGCGTAGGAAAAGTTTGCAGAGTACCACCGCGCAGACGGCATGGTGTCTCGCATCACGTATGTCGGGCAAGACAACAGCAGCCCAAGCGAGATACACGAGATCTTTGAGAACCGTCGGTGAGGGCAGCTTGATGTGCATGCTTGGACTGTTGCGCGATTCTGCTCGCAAGAATAACCAACAACGTCGCAGCGACAAGCTTCTTGAGCGAATCCGTGTGCCTGCAACCAAGAAAATCCACGAGCTGTTCAATCCCGGCCGCATTCCACACGGACTCAAGGAGCACATTCTCGTGGACGGCAAGACAACCGAGATGCATTTCTACCCCAGCGCCCGATCTGACGGGCTTGTCAAGCGCATCGAGAGTTCGAGAAAGGTGATGAGTTTTCTCTGCAATCACATACACCAAGGCTGACTCACGGCTCACACTCACAACTGCGCAGGTCATGGAGTTTTTCACAGAGCGAGAGGACAGACTCGTGTACAGAAGCGTCACGTATGATGTCGAGGATGGACTGCGTGGCGGCGTGATCAAGATGGCCGAAAAGTTCTCACGCAACTTGGAGCTGTCTGCCCAGCAAGACGTGTACAAGAAGACGTACTTTGCCAAGGAAGAGCGCGTAAGCGTTGGGCTTGTTGGACAAGCCAGATCAAGACACTCTTTCAAGTGTTTGCTGACTAGCGCTGGCCTTGCATAGATCCGCATCATCTTCCATCTGGAAGAAGGACGCATTATCGCCTCGATGCGCGAGTTCCGCAAACCGTCGTCTGACCAGAAAGGCCATTTTGTGGAGCTGACCAACTCGTTCGAGGTCAACCCATATGTCACGCAGCCGAAGCGACAGCATCTGTACGCACATCTGCTTGACCTGCTGCGAACCGAGCAGGCATGTGCACAGGCGATCAAGAATGCAGAGCGGGAGCTATCCGACATTCTGCAGCTGCGCCAGTCGGAGGAGCGTGAAGTCAGCCTCACCATCTCCGTGTATGACACACTGCGAAATGACACGGTGAGTGGAGCACGCACATTCAACAGCCAGAGCAGAAACTCACTCCTGCATGTCTGCATGTCTGTCTGTCTGTCTGTCTGTCTGTCTGTCTGTCTGTCTGTCTGTCTCTCTTGTGATCTTGCAACAGAAACTGCCAACCGACGATGATGGAAAGGATGTCCACAAGGGCGACGAGGAAGAAACCAAAACAGTCGATCTGGACTACCTCTCGCCGTTCTTGATCAACTACGTGAGCCTGCTGTTCACAAAGATGTGCCGCCTTGGCATCCGCCATGTGTCCTGACTCTAGATGTCCGTTGCAGGAGAACCCCAACCACTTGACGCGCGAAGAGGCACTTGCAGTCAAGGACTCGTGTCTCAAGAGCCTCAAGGAGCGGCTGGTCGAAAAGGCCAACATCATCCAGGGCAGACTGGACGAAGTCACGACAGAGTACCAGAAGCGGCAGCTGGCGTACTCGCGCAATGCAGACTCGATGACAGCCGAGGAGACGGATGACTATGTGCGGTTCTGCAACGACGCGTTGTTCCGCATCCATATTCTGGAGAAGCGCCTTGCCAAGGCACGTCAATGCTGCCTATTGGAGAGAGCAGTGCCGCGATTGCTTGCTAACCGACAGCCATGATTGGCCTGCGTTTGCCACGAACAGCACAAGGAGACTGCGCCAGAGAGATACATCGAGCTGGACAGCAGGCTGCGCTCCGACAATCGTCTGTCAGCCGCTTTCCAGACTGGCTACTACTAGGCAGCCATCAAGAAGCCAAGGCATGGGATCGACAGGACATACACGAGCAATAAACAGCCAGAGGGGATCAGAACAGACCATGTGTGTTTCATTTCGTGCTGACAGCATACGGCAGGACTGCGATGCAATAACAAGAGAGTTGGCGACGCTCAGCGCGACGACAGGGCAACAACGCCGGGAAGTGCCTTGCCCTCGAGGAGCTCGAGACTGGCACCGCCACCAGTGCTGACGTGCGAAAACTCGTCCTCGCGCTTGGCGTTGGCAACGGCCGTGGCAGTGTCACCGCCACCAACGATCGTGACGGCGCCGTTCTTGGTAGCCTGCGTGCAGGCCTCAAGGAGACCCGTGGTGCCGGCAGCAAACTTCTCAAACTCAAAGACACCGGCGGGGCCGTTCCACAGAATGGTCTTGGCAGACACACACGCCTTGGTGAACTCCTCGTTGGTCTTGGGACCATGGTCGAGACCCATCCAGCCGGCGGGGATGCCGTCCTGCTTGGTGGTATAGCCCGTGTTGGCATCGGCAGAGAACTTGTCCGCGGTCACAAAGTCGGACGGGAGGTACAGCTTGACGTTCTTGTCCTTGGCCTTTTGCACAAGCTTGGGCACAAGATCGGCACCGTTGGCGTCGAAAAGCGAGCCGCCAATCTCGGTCTTCTCGAGAACCTTGAGGAACGTAAAGGCCATGCCACCGCAGATGATCATGCCGTCAACCTTGTCAAGCAGGTTCTCGATGAGGAGAATCTTGTCAGAGACCTTGGCACTGCGGCGACCGAGTCGATGAATGTCAGCGTTTGACTGCGACGCGGCGCGATACGCGGCATGGACGAGTGTGCTGCAAACCCAGCCGCTTGCTTACCCGCCGACAATGGCAACAAAGGGCGACTCGGGGTTCTCGAGAGCCTTGGCGAAGAAGTCGAGCTCCTTCTTCATGAGGAAGCCGGCGGCCTTGACGGGCAGGTCGATGCCGACCATGGAGCTGTGAGCGCGGTGGGCAGTGCCGAAAGCATCGTTGACAAAGACGTCACCGAGCTTGGAGAGGGACGCGCGGAACGCAGCAACATCCTCGGGCTTGGCCTTGGTCTGCATACGCGGCCAAGGAAGACCAGTCAGTGTCAAGCCGATCTGAGAAAGTGCGGGCACCAGCCGCACGCCATCTGAGCCTACCTTGTTGCCTTCCTTGTCCTTGACGGATCCCTCCTCCTCAATGTGGAAACGGAGGTTCTCGAGAAGGATAATCTCGCCTGCGAGGCATTGCATTCGCATCGAGATCAGGCCAAGTGCACACATCAGGACACAGCGCAGCACGCAGATGTTTGGCATGTCAGCCTGGCGGTTACCAGATCCGATCGGATGCCATCAGCCATCCATACGATCAGAGCACGTTCAACTCACCCTGGGCAGGGTCGGCACAGTGCTTCTCGACGGCCTCGCCGACGCAGTCCTCGAGGAAAGTGACGGGCTTGCTAAGCAGGCGCGAGAGCTCCTCGGCAACGGGCTTGAGCGAGTGCTTGGGGACGACCTTGCCGTCCGGGCGGCCGAGATGGCTCATGAGGACAACCGAGCGGGCGCCTGCCGGTGCATGTGGCGTGGATGTGAGCAGGTCATATGGTTTCTGAAGAGTCAACGTGACTCGCACATGCCAATGTGCTGGCAAATGGCGGCGAAGGACGAGGTTGGCGGCCATGGGCGGGAAGCCATGCAGCGCAGCAGGGAGAAGGAGGAGGAGGAGGGATGGACGGGGGGCGGGAGGCAGGAGGCAGGGGGACGCACCATGGCTGAGGACGTGCTGGATGGTGGGCAGGGCGGCGGTGATGCGCTGGTTGTTGGAGATCTTGCCGTCGGCAAAGGGCACGTTGAAGTCGACGCTGGCGTGGAGAAGCATAAACGGCCGTGGGCGGGCGGTGGGCGGGCGGTGGGCGGGAGAGCGTCAGCGACACATGCGCACAGGAGCGACAGACAGGCAGACGGGCAGCCCACAGGGGCAGCCAGCCAGTTGCGCACCGAATGAGGACGCGCTTGCCAGCAACGGCAATGTCGTTGAGACCGAGCTTGGAGGAGAGCGACATGATGGTTTTGGAGATGAAGGACAACGATCGTGCCTGCGCAACAAGCAACAGGACGCCCTCGAAACACGACGGCATGTTTGCTGGAAGGCACCGCAACGGGAGCGCCAGCGCAAACAGCGCTGCAGGCGCGGCGGCTGGCATGAGCATGGGCTCGGGTGCTGGCGCGGCTGGAGGCAAGCAAGGCGCTGGGTCTGGCCGCATGGGAAGCGCGGGATATGGCGGCGCGCCTGGTGCCGAGGGCAACACGAGCCGTCCGTACGGCCACGATCGCCACGGCCACAGCTTCGGCCACAGCCAGAGCGACGCGGACGACACGGGCCTGCCTGCCATGGTCATGGACGTCATGAGCGTCGTGCGTCTCAACTGGGACTTTATGACCGGCTCAGAGGTATGCGTACCTCGCACGATGGAGTTCAGCCCCCACCTCCATCACCGCCACCACAACCACCACAACCAGACCAACCGAGCATGCAAGCAGATCGGCTGCGTGTCTGCCAACGCGCCAATGCCACATTCGCGCCATTGTGCTGACGTACACGTTTCTGCAGTTCAACCCCATCCCCTACGCCCTGTCGCTTCTTGACAGCAGCTCGCTTGGACGCGACTACCAAACATTCTTGCAAGTCCATGACTCGCTCGAGACTGCAATGGACCTAATCGTCAATGGTAAGCCCACGGTGTTCCATCGTGAGGCATGGCAGCCATCTCACCAATCGCACACAGAGTACCACCAGTCGTTCAACAACGCCATACAAACCTTTAGCACGGTTGTGGACACCATCTCAGGTACGCTCTGCTTGTTCACCATTCACGCCTTGCTTGCTGTCCAGATGGCTGACATGGCAAACGCAGACTCGCGCAGCAAGGTTGAGCAAATGCGCGACAGCCTCGAAAAGTCCAAAGAGTGGCTCGAGTGCAAGCGCTTTGACCTGCTGCATCTGTGGGTGAAGAGCATCCAGTACAAGGAAATGAGCCGCATTCTGGAAACCATGTGGGTCCATCTCAGCCAGCTTGCTGCCGGGCATGAATGGTGCCTTGCTCGAGTTCTGGCACTGAATGCCATGGGTCGTATATCCACCATCAGTGACGACCTGCAGCGCACACCAGGACGTGTCGAAACGCTCATCGAGGGCAAGTACTACCTGACAGCGGTCAGGATCTTGACTGGCGCCATCCGCACTCTCAGCGGATCAGACTATTCAGAGATTGGCGCGATGAAGGGTGTCCGTGAGAAGCTGGACGACATCAAGAAGGGTGTCTTTGACATAATCGTGGAAGAGCTGCACGACCATCTGTATCTCAAGTCGGCCATGTCCAATGCTCGTCTTGATTTGCTGCTCATGTAGGAAGCTTATCACCTGCTGCCGGTCTTTCCATTCTGCCGTGTGCTTGATGCTGATCATCTCTCAACAGGGTATCGCGCGAGTTTGCCGACATGTCTGACGGTGAGCGTCGTCTGTCCAGCTCTGCCGCATCTTGCTCCCACTGATCCACTGCTGATCCACTGCTGATCCACTGCAACCACAGCCAACGACTACCAATTCTTCTCCAACATCAAGAGCTCGTACATTGACAGCCAGATCAAGGAGGAGATTGCAGATGATCTCGAAGGCAACCCAGAAATTGATCCGTTCAAACATATTCAGGCGTTGATCCAGAGCCTGGTGATCCTCGAGCGGCTTCCTGCTGGACTCAAGGCAAGTGTGCCGCATGCTCAGCTCACGATGCATTGTGCCCGTGCCATGCTGATCCATTTTGTGATGCTGTGGAACTCAAGGCCATCAAAGAGCGCCTTTCGCAAGAGCTGTTCAACGTGGTCGAAAAGACGATCCAAGAAGAGGAGCAGCGGTGCGCGTTTGCTGGATGAAAAGGCAAGGGTGATTTAGGGGGTGCTGATTCGAGTTTGACTGGCAGTGTGCTTGAACAGCAGCCGCGCCGTGACACGGACCAAGAAGTGCGCATCCCACAGCTCGACAATCCGTTTGGCGAGCTGCTCTTCCGCCTGTATGACAAGTTTGAGAGCGTCGTGTTTGGCCATGTCTTTGTCTTGAAGATTGTCGAAAACTCCAAGCAGATCGATCCAGACAGCTTTCCGTACACACTTGCCGATGTGTGCGGAACGGTGCAAAGCGAGATCAAGGCTCTGTTGTACGACTACCTGACAACTGCCGAAAAGACAACGATTGGCACGAGTACCGTCGCCTCCATGAACGAAATTCTGCGTGCAAAGCGTCGCGGCCGTGAGCGCATTGCCAAGGTGGGTACCATCGCCATTATTGCTGCGATTGCACTCCACACACACTCACGAGAATGGCCATGAACAGCAAGTGTTTAGGATCAACGGTGCATCGCCACTCGACTATGTGCAAAACATTACAGAGAGCCTGGATGCAGATGTTGGGCTTGGGAACGACACGGCAGAAACCCAGCATGGCGGCATGACTGGCGCATCGGAAAATGTGGCGCTGGGGTCGCATGTTGGCGTGGTTGACAAGTACGCGAGTGTTGTAGCCACTGGCCACACTTTGCTGGTTCGCCCACAGTCCTCCAACATCCTCGTCGCGTTCAAACCCACGCTCCAGTTCAACGAGAAACTTGAGGCGACCGTCGGTGTGAGGTGGGCCGGTGCTATGCATGCTCAGCACAGCACTGATGGCTGGCTGACCACATCTGCTGTTTTGCAACCAGGTTCGGCCAATTTCAAAACTTCCTGGACGACTTTGTGCTCAACGTGTTTCTTCCAGAGATCCAGGACCAGATCGTCAACTATTACCACAACCACGTCAATGGCACGGACGCATTCCAAGTCGAGCAAGTGCCAGATGCGCCGTACCCGCTTCTCAAGGTTTGCCAGACGTTTGATTTTAAACGCAACATTGGCAACAGCCAGCTCACGATGCAGCATCTGCTATGTAGAGCGTGATTGCACTGGGAAATTTATTCAAGATCATGTGCCAGACGGCCGAGACCATTCCGATCCACAAGGAAGAGTTTATGCAGACGTTTGAGGACCTGATGGGCAGGTACCACGAAAAGTGCCAGTCGAGATTCAGGAGCCTCATGTCGATCGAGCAGACCGAGACGGATTCGGGCGAGGGGGCTGCGAGCACCATTGCACACACTTGGGCGAAGAACGAGGAGATCATTGCCATCCTTTCTCAGAATACGCTCCTGTAAGATGACTCGCGTGGCCGTGTGAATGGATGACTGCTCTGGTGCGTGATGGACTGATTGCGGGTTGAAATGGACAGGTCCAAGAAGTCTTCTGGACCAGATGCAGCCAAGCATACTGAAAACAACAGCCAGCTGTCTCAAAAGGTGAGTTTGCCTTGTGCCAGACGACAATGTCAACACTGCATGTAGCCGGCATTGATCCACTCGATGGCATCGACTCGCAGGAGACGGTTCTTGAGATGAAGCTCAAGGGCGAGCGATCCTTCCACCGCAGCGAGCTCATCTTTGAGCCGCGCCGCATGCAGTCACTTGCAAACCTGCATTACAGTCTTGAGTGGCTAGCATCCAAAATCTCGCAGATTCGAGGATCGCGCGGCCCGTCGGCAAACCAGCTGGTGGCAACGCGTGCGCTGTCCGACTCTCAAGAGTCGCTGGTAAGCCAATGGCTGTAATCATCGCATTGGCAGCCGAATGCGAAAACAGTTTGGATGCTCATTGTATGGCGTGCGTCCACGGTGCAAGTCGGAGTATGCCCGCATTTCAGCCGAGAGCCTTCCAGCGCTTGTTGCCGACATCAAGACCACTGCTCAAACAGAGCTGTCGCCTGAGATGGCTCGGCACTTTGATCGTCTGGCCGAAATCTTCAAAAGCCTGTCGGCCACATGCATCTATGCACTGCACATTGAGCTGCGCTGCCATGCCATGTACTACCTCGATCTGGCTATCCGAGAGGTAAGCTTTGCAGTATCAATGATGCAGATTGAGTAAGGCATGTACCAACCGACCTTATCCAATCGCAGGGAAGCTACATGTTTGAGGAAGACAACCCAGACCCAGACGCGTACATTCTGATGCTGAATGCGGATCTGTCGGCTGTCGAGGAGATTATCAGCGCGGCCCTGCCACCTCGCCGCATAAAGTGCGTTGTCGCCGCATCTCGTCCTACTGGCCGGATCGCAGCTGACTTGGATCTTGCAACTGTGCTAGGTTCTTGTTCGACGGACTCGGCGAGCTCATGTCCTTTGTGCTCACGAGCAATCTGCGCCACATCCGCGTTGTCAACAAGCACGGCGTCGTGCGGCTCACGCGCAACGTCCTGTCGCTGCAGCAGAACCTCACCAACCTCTCGGGTGTTCACCAAAAGAGCCTGGACCGGCCGCGGATCTATTACGAGCTTCTTGCTCTCGAACCCGAAGTCCGTCCTTGTGTTGGTATGAGATGAATTGCCTGTTGTTGGATGCTGACACGCACTGGCTGTGCAGGAGATTCTCAAGACCATCCCCAAGAGCCGCTGCGCTTTCACGTTTGACGAGTACAAGGCCGCTATGGATCTGATCTTCCACGACGTGCTGATTGAGGAGGGGCCAGGGATCAAGCGATACAATGATGTGCTTCGCAGCCTCAAGGAGTACTTTGTCAAGCATCGTGGCTAGACACTCGGCAAGAGGCGGATCGATGCTGGGACTGATGGCTTGTCTGGCTCGCGTCTTGTGATGCCAGGGTCTGAGATGCCGCGTTGAGACTCGGCGCAATAAATTCGGCTTGCCCTCACCTCGCATATCTTGTTCATGTCGTCGTTTAGAAACTTTTATGTGCTGCACAGGGGTGGCAAGACGTTCTTCTCCAAGAACTGTGAGTCCCTCGATGGCCCTGTTTTACCAGGCTCTCAGGCCTGGCTGTCTGTCCGCACCAAGAGTGTGGACCTGAGCGGCATGTGTCTGTGTCGACAACACGCCACTCACCGCCACGTCGCGTCCAGTCCACGGCGATCTGCTTGACCAAAGGTACGAACCAGGATGGTCCTTGCCATGTGCAGCAGCAGCAACAGTGGCAGCGTAGTAATGAGCGAAAGCCGCTGACTCTGTGTGCGTCTCCCTTGCACAGTCTGGTAGTTGGCTTCTCGTCGTCCATCTCCAGCTTTTGCAAGACGCTGCTGGGCGAAGAGGTTCGCGAGGTCACGTCGCTCAACGGACGCATCGTGTACAAGGAAGTCGGTGACGTGAGCCACCCAAGCGTCTCTTGTTTGAATGCAACTGGATTGGTGGCCAGGTGAAGGACTGACCGAGGATGGATGCGCCAGTTTATCTTTGTCGCACACAGCGACCTGCATATTGGCAGCAGTGTCATCCAGGCCATTCTGCGCGATGTTATCGCCATGTGCGAGGTGCGAATGGCATGCATAGATGCATGCATGCATGCATGCATGGATGCGTCAAGACAGATGCACACCATGAGCACTCGCTGATGTATGCCTTTACCGCCAGCTGCTCTTTGGGCCGTGCCAGCATTGGGATCAAGACACGTTTGACCTGTCTGGTGCTCAGGTGTGTGCGCGACAAGAATGCGTGCATGAGCACAACCCACACTCAATGCTGACCATGACTTGCATTGTCCAACTACCCCATGGCTAGGACATCATCTCCATGTACTTTGGCACAGCAGCCAAAGATCCGAGCATTGCAGTTGGCGGTCTTGCACAGGTGCGTTTGTTGTCGCAAAGCTGCCAAATGTTCAAAGCGAATGCAGGCATGAACTGATACCAATGCCTTGGCTCGGACGGCCTAGATCTTTCTTGATTCAGATATTTCCGAGCGACTGGACAAGCTGCTCGCATTTCTGGAGAGCCAGGAAGGCGTGTGTGGCAATGGCACGATGCTTGTGTTGGGCGAGACTGTGCTGCATTCGCGAATGTCACTGCACGACACGCGCATGGTGCGTGGCTCAGCATGGACGATGCGTTCGCAATGCCATACGCAACAGCTGACGTGCCGTTGCCGGGGGCCGGAGACAGGTGCTGCAGTATCACAAGGCTCGCGGACTGCGGGCGGCGTCTGTGCGGTACACACCCATCTTCTCATCTGGCGCATGGCACAACCTCTATGCTGTCCGCATCAACAGCTTTGTGCTGTTTGTGACGTGCTTTATCGACAAGCCGTACTCGCTCATCGAGAGAAAGGTGGAGGAGTTCCAGACGACGCTTATCCAGTCGCGGCTCGAGATCCCAACCGAAGTAAGACGCGCAAGTATGCATGTCTGCTTCAACGTGATTGATGGGGCTGACGGAAAGGCGCAATATCAAACAGGAGCCGCCCATTCTGCTGCGCCAGTTTGCAAAGCGCGAGACGCTGGCGATGCTGTACTACAACATCAAGTCTGGCGCGACCGTGTTTCCTGCCCTGCGACCAGGCCCCGAAGTGCAGCAAAAGGAGATCCTGGATGCCTTTTGGGGATTCTTTTCAGATGCCAGGTGGGACGGAGGACGCCGATTGAGCCACACACAGCTGATCTGTGCACGCAGCTGACAACCCATGATGGCATTGCATCGACCACGAACCAAAACCAGCACGGCGCTTCGCATTCCAGGCGTGACCGAGTTCTCCATCTGCCGCGACTCGTACCGTTTTCATGCCAAGTAAGACTGGCGCAAGCTGGCGTTGCACGATTGGAGTCTGCCATCCATATGCTAATCTAGTCGAATGGCTGGTGCAGGGCCGAAGGTATCCACAAGCTGTATGTGCTGCTTGCCAACGACTCGTCCTCAATGGATCCGCCGTCGATCGTGGCAGAGATCCTCAAGAACGTCAGAAACATCCAATGAGTGCCTGGGATGGATGGATAGATGGATGGATGGATGAATGGCTTGCATGTCTGTCTGTGAATGAAGCAAGCGTGGGCTGGGCGAGTGCCAACGTGATGCCAATCTGCCGTCCGCCAGCACCCAAAGGCGGCAACCCAATATTCGTCGCGGGTTCCCCATCTCCTCGCAAGCCATGCTCGTCCCAACACAAAAGATAGGCGAAAAGTCCACGCCTGCGGACCTCGCTGCCGACATGGCCTTTTGGGGCTTTGCCGGCACGCTTGTGCAGGTGTGGACCAACGGCCTCCGCAGACGGCCCCTCTTGTCGAGTAAGCGCCTCCTGCCACTCTCGCACCGCCTACCCCCATGCAAGCAGCGGCGGGCGGCCCAGCAACCCCGCTTTGCTCATCGTCATTGCGTTGAACACTTGGCTGGCTGGAGAACTGGCTGGCGAACTGACTGGCGAACTGACTGGCGAACTGACTGGCTGGACGGCGCACACTCGACAGGCCCGCTCATGCACGTCGCTTGTACCGCTGCCGGTGCCACTCTCGGCTACTACATCCACCAGCTGGAGCAGAACAAGCTCGTGGGTCTGGAGCGCAAGCGAGACCTCCTTGTCCGCCGCCGCATGGAGAGACTCGAGAACGCCGAGGCGTGAGCCAACGGCGCAATCAACTGCAGCAGCAGCAGGAGTATCTACGACACCAGACAGACGGCCAGAGGACGGGCGTGGCATTGGGACATGTGCATGCCTCGCAGCACCGGGATCTATGCGTAGTTGACTGCCGAATGAACGATGCGTGCCCCTCAGTGGGACCGGCGCGACTTGCCTCGCGAATCAACATCAGCAATGGTTGTCGTGGACGTGTGGGCCTCCAACCTCGAGGAGGAAATGGCCGTTCTGCGGGACTTGGTCGAGTCGTATCCTTACGTCGCCATGGTGAGCAGGCCGCGCTGTCTCCAGCCAGCTACTCTGCACTTTGCTCTGCCTACTGCCGCTGCAGCCAGCGAGCCAGCGAGCCCAGCCCAGCCCAGCCTCCTGCCGCACCATCCAGCCTTGCCAGCTCAAGATCGCCTGTTGAATGGAAGCCAACGACTCGTGCGGCAGCACAGCAGTCACGGCGTGCTATGGGTAGCCGAGCGGCTGGCTGTCTCTCCCCCCTTCTGCAGGAAAGCCGGCTCGGCACAGCAAGCACCAGGCGGCCAGTCCAAGGCCGTTCAGCAGACCTGCTCGACAACTTGGCCAGCACAGAGCGTGTCTTGAAGCTTTGTCCCGTTGGCTCTGGCTGGCTGGCTGGTTGACTGGCTGGCTTGCTGGCTTTCTGGCTGGACCGGCGGTCTCGTTGGCCTGCACGCTGCGCCTCTCTGCACACAAACGACGTCCCGGGCGATTCTTGTCGCTTTGGCCAGACATCGCTCGCTGGATGCCTGCCAACACCGACTTGCTTCTGCTGACATGTAGGCTAATCTATTGGCTGGACTGCGCCTTTGATGGGTCCACAGGACACAGAGTTTCCCGGCGTCGTTGCACGGCCAATGGGCAACTTCCGCACACCATCAGACTACCACTACCAGACGCTGCGATGCAACGTTGATCTGCTCAAGCTGATCCAGCTCGGATTGACGTTTGTCGACGCACAAGGCAACTTGCCGCCAGGCAGATCCACATGGCAGTTCAACTTCAAGTTTAATCTGAGGTGTGCTGTGATGCTTTGATGCTGTGGTGGTGGTGCTGTAGCGATTTTATCCCGCCTGTCTGTCTGCCTGTCTGTCGAGTTGCCTGGTTGGCCTGCTGTCATGGCAGCCTGGGATGGGCTGAATGCTGACATGTACATGTTATTCGCGTTGGATCGACGTGTACGGGATTGGTTGGCCAATGGAGAAGTACGGACATGTTTGCACAAGACTCGATCGACTTGCTTGGAAAGTCGGGGATCGACTTTAAAAAGCACGAAGAGTACGGCATTGACGTGGAGCACTTTGGAGAACTCTTGATTAGTTCGGGGCTGGTCCTCTTTGAAGACGTCAAGTGGATATCCTTTCACAGGTACAGCGCACAGTACATCCCTCACATTGTCGTGACAAGCCCACTTCTCTGGAAACACGGCTTACACGCGATATCGCGATGGCATGCATGCACGGATGAACCGATGGCTGGATGGGTGGATGGGCACAGCGGCTACGACTTTGGATACCTGTTGAAAGTAGTGTCGTGCCAACAACTGCCCGCAGAAGAGTCCGAATTCTTTGATCTGCTCAAGCTGTACTTTCCGTGCATCTACGACATCAAGTACCTCATGCGGAGCTGCAAAAACCTCAAAGGCGGCTTGCAAGATGTGGCAGACGAGCTGCAGATTGCACGCGTCGGCCCCCAACACCAGGCCGGCAGCGACTCCCTCCTCACAGCCAAGACGTTTTTCAAGATGCGGCAGCTGTTTTTTGAGGATACCATTGACGACGACAAGTTCATGGGCTTCTTGTATGGGTTGTCTGGGTTTGCTCAGGCATGACACGCGAGACACACTTGATGATACACCATAGGCTGTGTGTGATACTTGACGCGCGGGTCTGGACTGTTCAAATGAAGTGCTGCAAGGAACGAGGTGATCAATAAGTCTGTCGATTATAGAGGACCAATAGAACCGTCAAAGACATGCAAGTTCATAGTATAGGCGCAGTTGGTTGCAGAAACAGGGCGAGAGAGATAAAGAAAGGGGAGAAAGAAGAGAAGGGGAGGCCGTCGATGACAAGCACATCGCGTCCGCTGATTGTGGCGTCTATTGCGAGTTGGACGAGGGTTTGGAGAATCCGGTTGACAGCACGGTCTGGGGAGAGACGGCCGACGATGCCAGCGAAACAACCATCTCGTAGCAGAAGAAGAGAATGGCCGCGTTGGGCACAACACGCATCAAGTGTGCCGTCATGCCGCCGTAGAGGGCGGCCATGCCCTCTTCCTTGTAGATGAGCTTTGCAGACTGCAAAAGACCCGTGTACTTGCGGACGCCGTCAACAGGCGTCTGGCGCAAGCGCGTGCGGATCACCTCGTGTGGGTATGTGGCAAGCGCGGCGATAAGCTTGGCAGTTGCCGCAGAGACAAACGTGGTGGTCCAGTCTGCCAAACACAGCAAACAGGTTGAGTCGACTGCTCATTGTGCACAATAGGCGTGCATGCAGTCCACGGCAAGCTCACCAAGCGTGACGTTTTCAGTGGGCAGATTGTTGATGCGGGCCTCGGCAAGCTTGGCATCCATGGCAACCTTTTTAAAGTACTCGTACATGACAAACTGGAATGTGGACTCGGCCAGACCTGTTCAAGCCAAGACATTGTTACCCGCGTCTGTAAGCAACACACAGAGAGAGCTGGCGACCCACCAGCGAGAAGGGGCTTACCAAGAACACTTGCAGAGAGACCGCGATACAGGCCCATGAAGCCCTCTTCCTTTGCAATCAGGTAGGCACAGTGGAACGAGTTCTTGTACTTGTGCAGGACGCGCAGAGTGGCGTCTTCAGATTGCAGTTGCTGTCAAGAGCGACGGCATGCGTCAGTAAGCCTGGCCGATACCTACAACTGCTCCTGAAAAAGGCCAACAAACCATGCGAGTCTTGACGACCCAGATGGGATTGGTGCACGCGGCGGTCGCACTTCCAGCTGTTGCGGCCGACACCAGATGAACGAGAGACGTCTCGCGGTTGTTGTTCAGCATCGAGTAAAAGTGCTTGCCCTGCGAGTACACCGAAAAGTAGATGGCACTGTCCGTCAACCAACGTGTCAGCTGTGCAGATCAGACATGGCAGGTCCAGCAGCACCAAGCAACGCTTGCTTACCGAGCGGGAACAACGCCAATGAGGTTGGGTCCAAGACCCTTCCAGAGAGCGCGGACGCCTTCGCGTTGCTTGATGTTTCTACAGGTGCGCACAACAAGGGTCCGCATGAGTGGATGAATGGGTCTATGCAATGGCAAATGGATCGGCGAGGCGATCGCTGCATCCAAGACCGCTGCGATCAACGACAGACCTGAGCACGTCGACAACGCCGGTGACGTTACTCCAGATGCCCTGTAAAGGGTTCTTGAAGCTGAACGGCGCTTCGCCAGCTCGGTAATAGGACGACTGGCGGCCAGAGACCAGAGTTAGACGGAGGCGTCTCGATCACAGAGGTGACTGGGCAGAGCGATCGCCGATGTGTGGCGGGCACAGCAAGCCCCGCACCATTGCAGCCAAGGGGACGCACCTGCAGCCGTGTCTTGACGACTTCGAGCGGGCAAGTGATGGCCGCACCGACTATGAGAATTTGAGTCGGCCGTCGAGGTGCAGATGCAGCGGCCATGGCACCATTGCAGCGGTAGGAGCGAATGTGCAGCCGGCGGGTTGAGCGACAGGCAAGTGGCAGGCAGCGGGCGTCAGCCGATGTTGCGTATGCGTTCATGGCCAGCGATGGCTGCAGCCGGCTGCCATTCAACAGGCAGAGGCCGAATGACCAGGTCTGCAGGCGGCCGAGCAGAGCAAGCGAGATGCACCTGTTCCTCCAAAGGCGCCAGCCATGAAATGGACCCAGAACGAGGGCGGGGGACGCACGGTCTTTCCCGATGGCTGCCCTTGCTGCTGCGACATGCTTGTCTTGTTGAGCAGGAGGTGTGCAGAAGGCGATGGCTTGGAGGCTGCCACAGAAAGCTTGGCAAGATGGCTCTTGACGCAAGCACCCGCAAGATGCGCCGTCCTCAGGTGCCGAGCGGGTCGGAGATTAAACCAACGCACCAATCACCGCCGTGTCACGTGACCTCACGTTTTTCTTTTCGGTGCCGATCGGCTGGCCAGCGGCGGCGGAACGACAAGCAGCAGCGGCGCCGGCGCACTTTGCTCTCACACCCTCACACTCTCACAAGTACGTTGTGTGCTGCTGCTGCTGCTGCTGCTGCTGCCGCCGGCCTGCCAAGACCTCTGTGCTGCCGGCCTATCCGTCCGTCCGTCCGTCCGTCCGTCCTGGCAAGCACGGGCTGCACAGACATGGCATCTGGCCGCCTGCCTGACTGCCGGCGTGTGCAGCTGGCTGCTGCTGTGTGCCAACCAGAGTCACTGACTGATTCTCTGCGATTCTGCCGCCACGGCAACAACGGCAACCAACCAACCGACCCCGACCTCCAACAGAATGTCCTCCGACCTTGTCTGGCGCATCACCCGCAGCAACTCCTCGTTCCTTGTCAAGCGCAACGGTGCCCAGTTCTCCCGCGAGGCTGGCAACCTCCGCAACCTCCACTCGTTCAAGTACTCGGCTGCTGCCAACAAGGTGCGTTTTCTTTTCTGCGCCTCTTCGGCTGTTGGTGCAGTCGACGGATGGTGCTGCTGGCCTGCGCTGGCAGATGCATGCCGCTGCCGCTTGGAAACCTAGGACTGACTCTCTTGCTGCTGCCGCCGCTGCTGTGAATACGACGCTCGACAACGCTCCGCAACCAACTGCAACAACCAACTGCACTCGCTTGCCTGTGATGATGGGATATTGGGGCTGGTGTGGCTGCATCGTCAACAATCCTGGATGCAATCAATCGACGATGGCGATGTCGAACCAACCCGGCTGCCTCTGCTGCTGCTGCCTCGACTGCGCTGCGGACCATGGGTGCTGCCCATCTGGATGGACGGCTGCATTGACGGACCTGCAGACTGTTGACATCACCGCTGCTGCCAACGGTGTCCAGGTGACCCTTGCCCGTGCCAAGGTTGGCGCCAACAAGCCCTCGACCCACACCGTCTCGACGGTTGTCTCGGGCTCCACCCGTGCCGCCGCCAAGAGCGTCAAGAACCTCGTCTCCACTTACCGTGGCGACCTCCTCTCTGCCGCCCTTGCCCGCGTTTCGCGCATCAACGAGTCCAAGAAGGCCCCCAAGGCCATCAAGGCCAAGAAGGTCCGCGGCGCCGTCGCCAAGAAGCAGCTGTAAAGAGTGGTCCCAATCATCGTTCAATGAGGAATGTATTGTTGGAGTCGCTTAAGCCCCATTACATCGTTTGCATCGATTGAGAGGATGTGTCCGCCCATTCCACCCTCTGTCTCGGGTGCAGTGCAGACGCGTCCAATGCTCGTCTGGATTTCTGTGCCCCAGCTGTGAACAGAGACGACCGTGCCTGGGATCTGGACAGTCGCGCACAGAGCATGGCAGCAGAATAGACAGTCAGTCAGTCAGTCAGTCAGCCAGCCAGTCAGTCAGCTAGCCAGCCAGCCAGCCACTGCAAACAAACCTCGCTCGCAATGCGCTGCGCCACTGTTGAGCCTGCCCTCTTCTTGGCCTTGCTCGACGATTGCAGCAGCACAGCTGCTGCGCTGGTGTCATGAGCATCCGGGATTCGGCAGCCTTGATGCGTCCGTCGGCGATGTCCAGACTGCCAGACAGATACCCATACAAGCGCTCATTCACGTCCACATCTGATGCAAGCCCCCATCCACGATGGCTGGCAATCTGCCACAAAGCAAGCATCGCAGTAAGCATCATCCAACATTGGCCGCCATGGCTGCATGCATGCATGCATGGCATGCTTACAGACGCATCAAGCACGTATGGCCAGAACGCGCCAAGTTGCGTTCCCAGATCCAGTCCATGCGACGGGATATGCTGCTGGCTCAGCACGACTTGCTTTACACCGAGCCCGGCACATTCGTGCAGCACCTCTGTCGCTGTCAATGCCGGCTCAAACGGACACGCCAATATTTGCTGCCACTGAAGACCGCTCATCAGTTGGTGATCTGCGCACTCCGTGCCAAGGTCAGTCACTCGCTGCCGTGCTCTGCAGGACAGCAAAACACAACTTGCCAACGGCAACCACGACTGGATGCGGCGCACCGACTTCGCGAGTCGAGTCCAGTAGCTCGGCTGCACGCATCGCTCCCTCGGCGTCTGTCGCGATGATGATTCGCGGATTCGCTTGTCTGATCCGTGCGAGCGATGCCAGGTCCTGATGGAACGCAAGCCGACGGCTCTTTTCGAGGGCTTCGGATGTGAGCGGCTGGAATCCAGTCATGATGCGCGCAATGCGTGGCTCCGACATCCTGCAGCAGCCGCCCCAGTGTCAGTTGCACTGTCCTGTAGAAAGCCTGGAGCGTGACTGAGATGCCCACCATTCGCCCTGGATGTTGGCATGGAGAAACGACTCACGACCGATGGTGGACACAAGGTGGATAACCATCTGCGTCAGCGCGACCATGTTGAGCAGACGGTCAATGATCTCGACAAGCTCAAACACATGGCCGCACATGTGCACTGCAAACACCACGCTGCCCTGCTCGTCCAGATGCCTGTCTGTTCACGTATGGCTGTCAGCGGCTGGCGCATTCACGGCTGCACAATGACGCTTACGGATGGCTTTCCAGATATCGTTCATCGCTTGCGAGAGCATGGGCGTGTGTTGACGCTCGGTCGCGTTGGCTGCCGAGATGAGCACGTCGCATCCTTGCAGTGACGCCAGGTCAACGCGCTTGACGATCACATCCGATGCGCCAGAGTCTCCGAAAAAGACAATCTGTCGCAGATAGAGCATGAGCATGAGCATCTGCTGCTCACAGTCTTGCACTTGCATCATGTAGACCAACCTTGGACTCGCCAATCGTCACAATCCAGTTGGTTGCACCAAGCATGAGCCCTGCACTCACGCCGCGCACAATGATCCTGCCTACTTGCTGCATGACAGTCAGCGCTGTCCATGCATCGACCATCAGCGCAGACATGATCCAGCCTTCCACACCTTGTTCTCGCCAAACCGGACACAGGTGACCTTGCCAAAGCTGCGCTTAATGTCCGCCTCGTTGAATGCCAGATCGGCAACAGCAGGGCCAGTGCTGCTGCCTTCCACTCGCTGGCTGATCGTACATTGAGCATTGCGGCATGACCGGATCCACTCAAGACACCGGAGCCTGCCCTGGGTTTGTCAGACTCGCCACTCTGGCTCACAGCGAGAGAGTCGGCAGACACAACACACACCGTCCAAACTCGGCGGTCGGCTCGCTGCACAACACAGCACCTCTGAACGCAGTGTACTCGGTGATGAACGGCAGCGCAGCCGCATGCAGGAGCGTTGGCACAAGGACCAGGTCTATCGTCGCCCACGGCAGACTGCGCAGCACATCGGGAATGGGGCTTGATGTCGACGCTGTTGCTGTGGTTGTCAGAGGAAGTGCGGCTCCGTACAGGATTGTCTCGTGGCCAGTGTCGAGGAGCAGCCACTCGGCGTTGCCACTGTGGACCCGGCTCTGTTCGGCACACGGCCTTGCCCGTCAGCACCTCTGCCATGCCACACACTGCCAAACGAGCCAAGTGAACAACAGCAGCGACCTCAGCAACGTCCGCAACTGACCAGAAGCATGATGGACGCGATCTTCAGTAGTGGAGAGAGACCCAAGCCGCAATGTGTTCATGCTTCATTTCGCATTCCAGCCAGCATCACCACGCTGGACACCATCCCGTGTAGCACTGGCACAGGTTCTCCAGCGACGTGGCCTGAAGGATCAGTTTCTGCACTTGCAGCGGCACGTCCAGCGTCACAGTTGGCCGGAAATCGCGTCCTGGATGCCCCCATGCACGTCAGTTCAGCCCTCATGTATCAGCATGCTCCCCGTCTTGCATGCACTCCTCACCCGTCAGCTTGTTGGAGATGCGGCTAATGACCGTCAGTGCCCGCGCATTCATGCCCTCGGGCTTGTTGGTGGCAATCTCTTCGTCGGCACCTGGCATGTTGACCCGACCATTAGCTTCCTGTGCTCACATGGCATGCATGACCAGAGAGACAGACATACCGTCAGGGATCAGGTCGTTCTCGTTGTGCTGCAGCTTCCTATTTGCAGGCCCGTTCCCGTTTCCGCGCTGACCTTCCAGCAGGTCTAGTTGATCGCAAGGGTCAGCATTCGGCAGCCGGCCAACCATCACAACACAACACAACACAACACAACACAACACAACACAACACAACACAACACAACACAACACAACACAACACAACACAACACAACACAACACAACACAACACAACACAACACAACACATCACAACACTCGGCAACGCACCATTCTCTAGTTTGTGTCGCGTGGGCTTTCCATCTGACGAGCGCATACAAACTTGTCAGAGTGCATCTCTCATCTGCCAGCGAAGCATGAAAACGCACCTTGTTTCGGACTTGCATTGGTCATGAGACGCCAGTTGAGCAGCGGATCATACACAAACGCCTCGAGCACGGCCATGAGCGAGTCCTTGTTCTCGCGCAGCACGCGCATGACGTTCTCGCACGTGATGCGGAAGTTGCCCTCGATGCCCGACACCTCCATCGCATTGATGAGCATGCGCGTGAGCCGGAACGGGATCCGCTCAGGGAACTTGTCGCGGTGCATGGCGACTTCGAAGCAGTCGCCAAAGTCGATATGGATGATCTTGCCCGCATTTCGGTCGAGCATGAGGTTGGACGGGTGGCGGTCGCCCAGACCGAGAATGTAGCCCACCATCGACATGAGCGCCAGCGATCGTGTGTAGTTGGTGCGCCGGTCCAGCCACACCTCCGAGTTTTTGGACTTGAGCCACAGCATCTTGTACAGGTCCTGGCCGGTCGTGTTCTCGAGCGCGTACTCAAACACCTCGACTTTCTGCAGCAGCGACAGGTTGTCGTAGTCGGGAGCCATCTGCAGCATCAGCCGGTGCTCGATGTTGAGCAGGATCTTGCGGTTCTCGCGGTAGTCGCGGATGAGCCGTGGAGCGTGTCGCAGTGCGGCACCCAGCCAATCAGACCCGAGTTGGGCGACAGCGGAATGACGGGGTACCGCTGGATGCTGAGATGGCGCTTGAACGTCTCGGGATCAACAGACAGCAGCGTGTTGACCAGTCCAAACAGCTGCATCACACGCTCGTCCTGGCGCAGATCCTCGTGTCCTGCACAGCATGCCATGCGCATGTCAGTCAGTGAGGATGCCCTGCCAAGGCAGATAAGACAAACAGCGCTTACCCTTGAGAAGATACTGATACTCTTTGCCGTCGCTGCCAACCATATTGAGTCGCCTCGGCCGCTGCTTGGACGCCATGACCGTCAAAGTGGCACCAAATCCTGCAATCTTGATGATCGGGTCGCCGCTGCGATAAGATCCTGGCACAGCAAGCTCCAGATTCGTGGCACCCATCAGCATGGGCGACACGTACTGCAGCTCCAGTGTCGTCAGCTGCGGCAGCTGCTTGCTGATTTTCCTGAACACCTGGTAGTACAGGTCCCACGCCTGGTTGAGATCGTCGACATTGAGCGTGCGCTTGTACTTTTTGGACCACTCAAACGCCTCTTCCAGATCGCGGCCAAACGCCTGAACAAAAGCAACCTCGCGCAGCGTCTCGGGTCCGCGGTCAATGACAACATGCAGCGGCTCGAGTGCATCCAGCATGCCGTCCACATCCTGCTCGCTAAAATACAGCCGCGATGCTTCCTCCAGCCCTTCGTGCCACAGCTCTGGCCAAAGAATGGCGACTCGGATGAGCTCCTCGCTGACGACTTGCGCCTGCTCCACAAGCGCCGCGCTATGCATGCGCATCTTGTCGAGAATAGCCAGGGCAGGCTTCTTGCGAGCATCGCTCTGCGACTTGGACGCGACCGTGACAGAGTACACAAGCGCTTGTGGATGCTCTTTGCCAACATCGGTCAGCAACTGGTGAATGAGACGGCGGACATGCGGACTCGACGCGTGGATACGAGCAATCAGCTGCGGAATGACTTCAAGCCACGTGTCGATACTGACGGTGCCAAACCCTTCGGCCATGGCAATATTGATGTCTGCCTGGAAGCCGTACTTGAACCAGAGCGTAAGCAGGCGCAGCGCATCTTGCAGAGAGTTGCCCTTGGACAGCGCGATTGACCGGAAGAAGCCTGTCATCCGTCCGTGTCTGCCTGTCAGCATGCATCGTCCCACGCAAGCATACTCATGCGCAACGGCTCACCTTGCACAGACGGCACAACATGCTTTGTGAGAATGGAGTTGGGTACTTCTTCGTGCATCTTCTCATAGTACGAGATGGCCTCAAAGTTTCCAAGAGCCCACGCGTGCCATGCCTTGTACCAGTCTTTGTCGCATTGCGTTGCGGCACAAAACGACCGCAGAATATCTGGGAGAATCGACTCGTTGAGCTCGTCCTTGACAGCCATCTGCCAGTGGCCCACTTTCAGAAAGCATCGCGCCAGCAGTCGAAGATTATCGGCATGCTCTGGAGAATCTGGGCGTGCCGTTGTGTCAAACTCGAGTGGATGATTGACGTTGCCAGCCGTGACCAGGCCGAGCCGGCTGGACAGAAGGCTGGTGAAGCTCTTCATCTGCTCAAACGAGTGCTCGCGGTTTCCAGCCGTCCAAAGATGCTTGAGACATCCGTAGACAACAGCAGGAGGATTGGCCGACAGCGAGATTGTGGTAAAGTCCTTGTTCTGCTCTGTGAGCAGCGACGACAGCGTCTTCTGCGACAGAGTCAGACGGCCGCTCTTGCGGCACAGATTGGAGAACTTGATCCAGCTGTCTGCGTCTTCCTTGGGCGACACGACAAGTGCGCGGACCTTGAGAATGCGCTGCCACACCTCAACGTTGCGCTGGCATCCCTTGATTCTGTGACAGCGAGTGCATTTGCCGACCAGGTTGCGCAAGCCGTCAGTGGCGCGTTGCAGCACCAACGACAGACGACAATGCACAACACTCACCTTGTCATCCACTTCTTGCGTATAAATGCCTGTGCCTCTGGCTGGTCGTACACTTGCTTGTACTGGATAATCTCTTCTAACTCAGTGAGCATCTGCAGCCTCACCACAGTGCTGATCACAGAATAACAAGTAAGCCAAGCGTCGGCAGCTGCAGTGCAACCAAAGAGCAGATTGGATGCGTGGCTTACTTGTATGCACGGTTGTAGCTCTCGCCCATCAGTGCCGTCAGCTCCGTGTCAAGCAAGTCGCGCGTCTTTTGGATAAACTGGAACGCCTGTGGAAACAGGTTGCGGTGCACCGCCAGGATCGCTTGGAAAAACGCGCGCTCGCCAGACTCCTTCTTCATCATGCCAATGTACTCTTCCATCGCGTCCCACTTGCCGAGCCCCCACGCAGCCCCCGCACCAAGCGGAGCAATCGATTTCTTGACATCGTCCTTGGCCACTGCCCACCGTTCTTGGGCAAGATCTGACAGCCCCTCCCATTCGCCGAGATTGTGCATGCACCGCATGCGACCGAGCATCGCCTCGACGGAACCCGGATCTTCGGCCTGCTTGCGCTCGTAGGCTGCCAGGCCGTCTTCCCATCGCTGCAGTTTTTCGTACCACGACTCCTTGAGCTCGACAGCGTGGTTCTGCTGGGCATACGTCAGAATGCCAATGGCAGAGTCGGGCTGCTGCAGCTGGTTGTTGATGCTGATGAGCGCCTCGATGGTGTTGGTCAGTGGCTCGGAAATGAACTCGAGCTCCTTGTAGTGCAGCGCCTTGGCATATGCGTGGCACTTGGCCGCGTACAATCCAAGCGTGCGGATGTCGATGGGCAGCGCCTTGTCGTCGTGCTCCATGAACTCGGCGAGATTGAGCAGCGTCTGGATGATCTCTGGCGGGATGTTGGACGACGTCAGGGCCGTCTCGAGCGATCGCACCAGCTCGTCTTGGAACTGGTCGTACAGCTCGCCCCAGCACGACACAAAGCCGGCATTGAACAGCTCGCGCGCCAATGCCGGATAAGATCCGGCTAGACTGGCGCAGGCACGGAGGGCGTGCGACGGCGATTCTTTGAGCATCTCAACGCCAAGCCTTCGGATCCACTCGTTCCAGTCGTCTCTTGTGGATCGGCTCGACACTTCCCAGGCTTTGCGGAGCTGCTGCTGGTTGATCATGAGCTTCTTGGCAGACGCCTCAACGGCTACTTCCACAGCGACATGGTCTCCGAGCCCGTCAGACTCGGCGTCAGAAGCAGCGTTGAGGTCCGGGAGCGGTTCGTTGCTTAGCATGCGCGAAACAATCGTGTCGTATCGGTTGTGCTGTATATGTGCGCGAGAGATGGTCTTGGCAATCATCGGGATGAACACCAGATAGTCGTCGCCAATCTGCCGTGCAATGAAGCATAGCGCATCCATGGCTGCCGGCGACAGCTCGGGGTTGGGCGACGCCAAGAGTCGCACCAGCGGGTGGATAAGCCGCGATGCCTGATCGGTCAGTGCACCTTTGCGCGCCAGACGGGAAACGAGCTGAACGGCTTGCTTCCGCAGCGGGCCTGGGTTGTCGGTCCGCTCAAAGACACGCACGATGGCAGGCACAGCCAAGTGCAGATACTCATCCAGATTGGATCCCAAGAATGCGAGCACCTTGAGAACGCGGATAGACGTTTGCCGCTTATCTGTGGCGTCCGTGTCCAGGAGCTGGAGCAGTTGCGGCAGCAGTGTCGGAAGATACACCTTGAAGTCACCCTCCAGAGCACGGCCGTCAGCTCGACAAGCGAGAGTGCAGCGTTTTGGATGCTCGACGACGTGTTCCAGTTCTCCTGGATGATGACCATGACGTCGCCGACATAGTTGCGCAGGTGGAGCTTGACAATCGAGACCAGCGCGCCAAGCTGCTGAAAGTAAAACTCGAGAGAACCCGACGGACACGACCGCATGACGGTGAGGAGGGCAGGCATGATGTCTGGCAAAAACTGTGCACACTTGTTGCCGAGCGTCTTGAACATGTACATGATGGCCGTCACGACAGCCATGTGGTGGACACTGAGCGAGGGATCGCGCAGGATCCTGAGCACAGCGTGGATGGCGACAGCGTAGTAGTACTCGTCGGAGGACGGGCTGATATTGAGCGGCATGGTCGAGCCGCCTGCATCGCCTGTTGTGACAGTGCTTCTCGATGCGACCTTGTGGCGGTACGGATCCAGTGCTCCGAGGGCACCGAGCACCTTGGCAGCCTCGCGACGGATCGAGACGGCCTGTTCGGACTTGAGCACCTGAATGAGCAGGTTAAGCAGGTTCGGGTGCTTGAGAAACGGCTCAACGACCCATCCCGTGTTGGACGCGACAAGACACAGTGTGCGCAATGCAGCCTCGCGCTTGCTGGGGGAGCTCTGGTCTTGAAGCGTTTCGAGGATGATGGCAATCAGCTGGTCCAGGTACGGTATCAAGCCTTCGCAGCCAATGTGTGCCAGCAGGCCAATGGCTGCCATGACCTTGGAGGCCACGCCGGGACTTGGATCGCGCGCTTTCGGCAGGAGCACTTTGAGCACAGGCTCGACATACGGCACAACAAGGCCATCTGCAGACGAAACAAGTTGCCCGAGTAGCTGTGCCCCCTCTTCCTTTTGGCGGCTGAATCCGGCGTACTCAATCTCGGTGAGCAGCTTGATGAGGAGTTTTCGGAGAGCTGGCATGACGAACGCGGGATTGTGCACGCAAGACGGCACACGATGGCCATGGCAGCCTCGCGGATCTGGAACACCTCGTCATTGAGCGCAATCAGCATCATCTTGGCATTCTCAGACTTTGCCAGATGCCGGTCCAGACTATCGTTGAGCGATTGAAGCACGACGAGACGGATGGATGGCTCTGTCCCAAAACGGCTGTCAGTTGATAGCGCCATCGATTGCCGCACAAGACGGCATGGGAAACCAACCTGGATCAGTGATGCCGACAGACAGGATGCGCTCCAGGATAGACGAGACGAAGATGGACGACGACTTGTAGCACGACGCACTCCGCAACAGAATCATACAGCACGATATGGCCGCTGTTTTCCGGACGTGTGGGTTCTCGTCTTCCAAGTAGACCTCGGCGCATATCTTAACCAAGTCATCGAGCGGGAGACCTGTTGGCAGCAAGCCGTCAACATTGTTGGGATTGACCGTGGCAATGCAAGGTTGTGCCAAGATAGGTCCTACCTCGAAAGTCAAACGTGCCCAGAGTTTTCAAGGCAAGAATAAGCGTTTCGTCGTCGCGTATTTCGAGGGTCTGCACAGGGAGTGAGTGCCAGGAAAGGAATGCCCAAGAGATGGCCACATGGTCATACCTGGTTGTCTCGCATCAGCAAAGATCCGCCAGTTGGGCTTGTCTTTGTCGTGGGCGAGGCATTCTGGCTGACTGGGCTCCGCAACACGACGGACAGGGCAGTCATCAGACGCTCTTGGATGGTTGGAAGAAGCGGAGGAATGAACCGGGACAGATCGACAAGTGTTTGACAAAGTGCTTCTGTGAGACTCCCAGCAAACATGCTGTCCAGCAGCTCGTGCATGTGTTTTGTCAACGCAGGGCCGACAGCGGCGGCAAGCATCGCAATGCATTGCAATGCCGAGTTGTCTGCCATGATGCGGCCTTTGCCCTTGATGACAAGCGACTCTTTGACAGACGCCAGAATCAGGTCCAGATACGACGCGATGTTGCGGCTGACGGCGATGGAGATCTTGCCAATGGCCACAAACGCCACGGGCCGCTCCTTTTCCTTCTTGAGTTGCGACAGCAGATACTGCATGGATGACGCCAGGTGGTGGACAACAAACTGGTTTGGGTCAAACTGCGCGAGATTGGGCATGATCGAGATGACAGTGCGACGAACGAGGCCCTCGCGGTGTTCCCTGAACCGCATGACAATGTCGCAAATCTCGGCATAGCGAGCAGAATCCACAAACTTGGATGTGCGCAGCAGGATCTCTCGCAAGGCAAGCAGAGACCCATGGACGGTCTCGAGACTGCTAGACTTGACGCCTCTTTGTGCCTCCTCGTAAATCTTGCGGTACCATTGGCGTCGCAGCGAGTTGTCGCGCAGCTGGACAATGCCAAGGCACTCGCTCAAAGCATCGGCTGCTCCTTCTCTGATCGTGACCTTGGGATCGCGCAGACCAGACCAGATGTGATCAATGATCTGTGCAACAAAGGCGTAGAGAATGGTTGGCGCGTTGGATATGAGCTCCTTGAGAACGAGAACGGCCGCAAGCCGTCGTGCTTCGTTTCGATCGCCTAGCAGCGTTCAAAGAGAGTCAGCTTTCCCAAGAGTGATCCGACTGAACAGGGCCGGTTGGTGACCAGCAGATACGTGCCTTGGAGCCATTCCAGCGATCGTTTGGTTTCGCTCTCAACAAAGTCGCTCGAAAGAGCTCCGACCAGATTCGCCAGTCGCCCTGCAACGATCCAGTTTGAGCTTCACCGTTAGCAGCGCTTGCATAGGCAGCAAGGTACTGACGGACATGCACGCACCAAGCGCCCTGGCCGTAAGGATGGTAATCTGTGGATCGGGTCCAGGAAGAACATTGCGGAGATAGTTGGCGAATCGAGTAAGCTTCGTGGTGTTTTCCTCGCCACTCTCCAGGTCAATGAGACGATCTGGACACGCCCATGCAACAGTCAGTTACAGGAGCCGGCTCGAGAGGATGCAGAAATACGCGTCGAATGCATGCCTATGGCTGTGACGCCTCCCAGCTTCTCGTTGTTATCGGGGCTTGTGATGAGCTCAAAAATACGCTTGTAGACTTCGCTGCTGAACTTGGCGAATGCTTCGCCGGATATCTCTCTTGCCGTCACAGCAACCTGCACGGCAGTCAAGGCGATACCGTCAGACTCTGAACATGTGGTGCAGTGCATACCAGATCAGGTCCATGAACGCACATGGTTGCGAAGGTCTGCTGTGGCTCTGGCGCGAGCTTCGTCGGTCCTGATACGATTCGAGACACAGTCCAAGAGAGCGCCATGGGCATTGCACGCCATGTGTGTGTCAGTCCGCAGGTCTTGTTTCGCTGTGGTAAAACGCCACCGGCAGGACGGCAGGCCAGCAGGCCAGCAGGAGGTCAAGCTTGTTCGAGTGGCAACAGCCGCGTTGCCAAGAACGAGCCAGGCTGTTGCGACCAACATGCGAATGCCTGGGCAGGCTTCCTGCTTGCCCAGGCTATGCCGTGGAGGACTGCAGCGGCGAACGATATCCGGGCAGCAGACGCACCTGCTTGTGCGCAGGTCGGTGAATATCCTGCCCAGGTCGCCACCCGCGGCCGCGACTGCCGCAGCAACAACAGACGCCGACACGGCGCCAGCTGGTGAAGCCATCCCGCGATCTCGAAAACTTGACGGCAAACCCAGCAAGCGACCGAAACCAGCATGTGAGTGACTGGCATGGCAGGGTCTGACGGCTGCAAGCATGCCGTGGACGAGTGCTGACGCAGCAGACTGCCTTGCGGCACGGCGGCCCTGGCTGGACATGCACATGCCGCAACGACAGGTCCGAACGCAAGGTGCTCAACAAGTACTTCCCGCCCGACTTTGACCCGAGCAAGATTCCTCGGCGCAAGGTGGACGTCAATGCCCAGCAAAAGGTTCGACTCATGGCCCCCTTCTCGATGCAGTGCGCTATCTGCTCCGACTACATCTACAAGGGCAAGAAGTTCAACGCCCGTAAGGAGCGCTCAGACGGCGAGCGCTACCTGGGCATCCAGGTCTTCCGCTTCTACATCCGCTGCCCCAAGTGCGCCGCCGAAATCACGTTCAAGACCGACCCCAAGAACGCCGACTATGTCGTTGAGCTCGGCGCAGTCCGCAACTTTGAGCCGTGGCGCGACCAGTCGACCGTGGCCGACGAGATGGCGGCCGAGCGCGACAAAGAGGAAGAGAATAACCCGATGCAGGCGCTGGAGAACCGCACGCTCGAGAGCAAGCGCGAGATGGATATCATGGACGCGTTGGACGAGATTCGCACAAAGAATGCACTCATGGAGCGGTCGAGTACGGTGCATGCTGCCGACAAGATCGCGCGGTCGATTGAGGAGAATGCAGCCTTGCTTAAGCAGCTGCAGGATGAGGAGGATGACCGGATCGCCAAGGCCATGTTCCAAACGGTGGACGGCGAGGCTGTCAGACGCATCGACGACGACGAGCTGGAGGAGATTGACCTGCAGGAGCTTATCCGGACGTCGTCGGCTGCTGCATCCACATCCTTTGATGACACACCGCTAGCTTCTTCAGCTGCATCGACCTCCAAATCGCTTGCGTCCATAGGGAATGGGGCAGCAAAAAGAAGTGCTGGTGGGCCACTGGATTTGGGCATCAAGCTCAAGAAACGCGCAGTTGAACCCGCAGGTGAGTTCAAGAAGGCAGCAGCACCAGCACAAGCCGCAAAACCAGCAGCCACAAAGCCAGTAGCTGCAAAGCCAGTAGCTGCAAAGCCGGCACAGACGCTTGGCTTGCTAGCAGCATATGGCGATTCCGACGAAGACGAATAAACCGGCGTGTGCTGCATGTAGAAAACCTCTGCGGGGCAATTTTACTAGAAGGAGATCCAAAGACGAACAAGAAAGCGAGGAGCATTTTCAGAGCTGCGGCATGAACGCGATATCCATCTGTGCAAGCTTGAGCGGATTGACAGCCTGGCTCACAAGGTCCAGCACTGTTCTCGATACTGGGTCGACACGCTCGGCACCCTTCTCGCGCTCAATCTTGCACGATATGCCCTGAGCACGCTTGACGAGCAACTCGACGTTTTGGGTAACAAGCTCGCGCAGCTGGCCATGCTGGAACGTTGGCTTGCGCAGGTTGGTCTGCCAGGTCATAAGCTCGTCGCGCACAAAGATGCTCAGATAGTCGCTCAGATCAAACTGGCATCACAATGGTCGCATTAGCGTGTCAGCACGCAGGCGTACCAGGGCCACGACAGACAGACAGTCCTACCTCGGGTTGCGTCAGCGAGCGGCCAACTGCCATCAATGACGCGACCAGCACGCCCTCGATACCAACAGGCGTCACAAAGTTTTGCATGTTGGGGGTGAACCGGAAAGGCACAGCCTCGTTGTTGGAGAACAGGCTCGTGGTGTTGGAGATGGCTGCGTGCATCCAACGCATGTCAGTCAACGCACGCAAAGTCAATCCATGGCATAACCCAAAGAGAGCCAAGACGACGTACTCGGAAGCAGGTCTGAACTCCACATGCTGCCAGTCTTGAGAGAAATGTGCACTTTCTGCGGGTGTCGGTGTCCGATGCTCATGAGGTAAGTCATGAACGTCATGGTCGCTAGCTGCGTTGTGAATCGCTTGCGGAATGTCCACAGATCCAGATACGACGCCATGCGGCTGTGGAAATACTGGCGCAATAACAAAGGTGAGTCCGCATGCACGACTGGCCCCACGCTTGAAGAGCACGACGCTGCATACCTTGCTGACAATAGTTTCCGGGATCATCTTCCTTGCAATCTCTTCCATGACCTCGGTTTTGAGGTTGAGCATCTCAACCTTCTGCTTCCCGCAATCAGACGCACATTAGCAATCGGCCCAGCACAATGCATCGCCCAGTGGCCACGCATCTCTTCCTTTTCCACTTACCCCCTTCTTGGCGACTTCGTTGGCCGCATAGATTTGACGCATGCGTCTAACATGGAACACAATGTGGTCGTCCTTGTGCAAGCCCGACCTGCGACAATGGTCCTCGTAAATGTCCTGGAGCGTGATGTTGTTGCCGTCATCTTCAACCAGCCGGATCTGTGGTGCGAGCGGGACGATGATGGGTACGCTGAACGAGAGGTTGAGCCTGCGCGTGTCCTTCTTCTTGATGACAGCCCTGGCAGACAGTTGAATCATTAGACGCCAAGCCATCGAGCAGAGCAGACCGCCAAGCATCCGAGGCCACCTACTCGTTGAAGATGCGGAACAGCTGCAGGATGCGCTCATCGCGACGACAGTGCCGAGCAGCAGGATGCTGCACAATGAACCGATGCATGCTTCCATTATGACCGCGGATCGTCAGACTCTTGTAGCAGTAGATGTGGCCGCGGATGGCGTCGACAGTCGGCGCAAACCGGTCAATCTTGACAAAGTCCTTGTTGTTGGACTTGAGCTCAAAGTACTGGCCGGGCACCTCGATCTCGTCAAACTTTTGGTACTCAAACTCGGCCAGGTAGTGTGAAAAGTGCTCGAGGTACTGGACACGTGGCCGCCGGTCGAGAATGACCTCGAGATTGTCGCGCCAGTAGCGGAACCGCTCGACAAGCTGGCTGAGCGTCGGCTTGCTTGTGATGAAATCGTGCTCAAACAGGTGCTTGTACTTGAGATGGTTGGGCTGCATGCTCTCTGCAAACTTGATTAGATTGTTCTCGGTGGCCGCAGACAACGTGCCGCCCTCGTTGGGGTCACGCGCCATGTGCTGCAAGTACATCTGCAATCCGTTCAAGAGTCAGCAAACACAAGCTGCGGCTGTGCACTCGTTTACACAAACGCGGCCCACCTGAACACCGTCACTCAGCAACGCGACAATCAAACGGTAGATATCCTCATCGGTCGTTGGCTTGAGACGCTGCAGGATCTGGTCAACCATGGTCTCCATCGACAGCGCCAAGAGCGCAAACGCAGTCTTGAGTAACCCAGTGATCTCGTCAATAATCTCCCACGGCGGTCGGCGGACAGGTGGGCCAGGCGGAACGCCAGGCGGCAGACCGGCCATGCCAGACTTGTCAACCGAGCCAGACACATCCACGGTGCTGTCGCCGTCAGCAGCAGCACCTGTGCCCCCAGCCTCGACTGATGACGCCGGCTTGTCGCCAGCAGCAGAAGCAGCAGGCCGGGGCGGTGGCGGCGGCGGCATCTGCTTCTTGAGATTCGCGTGGTCCTCCTTGGCTGTGCGCAGCTGGAAATGCAGTGCCTGCGGGAACGACTTGGCGATGCGGATAAGGATCTGCCGCGCAAACACAGACTCCTTGCCCGCAAGTGCGAGGATGAGCTGCGGCACAAACGTGACCCAGTACCACACCGGAATCTCCGACTTGTAGTTCTCGGGCGACTTGCTCAGAGTGCCCGTGTCGTCGTCGAGCGAGAGGAGCCACAGAATGCGCGCTAGGAACTTGCGCGACCGCGCGTTGTTGTAGATGCCGGCGGCATGCAGATAGCAGTTGATGGCGTCGACGCCGTGCTCCATCTGCATCGGTTGCTCGGCAAACAGCCGGTCGTTGTACTCGCCCCAGCTGGCCCATGCCTTGGCAAGCTCCATGTCAATGTGGATCGCCGAAGAGAAAGCCTGGATGGCGTCCTCGTTCAGGTTGAGCTTGGCGAGGAACTGGCCCTTGAGCGTGAAAAACTCGGCCTTTTGTGTCGGCGTGAAATAGAGCAGGTTGGTGTTGTTGATGACATCCAGGCCCGTCGAGTACTCGCCGAGCGTGCGCAGGTGGCACTTGGCCTGTTCGCGCAGCTTGTAGAACGCCTCCTGGATCTCAATGTTGGGCAGCGTGTAGATCTTGGATAACGAATTGATGCACACCTCGGGCAGCTGGTGCTTGCGCGCAACGTGTGCAAAGCGGTTGATGATCCACGCAGTCTCGTGATAGCCGCGATACGCGTACGAGCTGGACGGATTGCCGCCTGCCATTGGCTGCGAAAGCTGCGGAATGAGCGGCAGGTACGCCTTGTTGATGGCCGTGAAGATGTGCTGGCGCCATGCAACCAGATCGCTCCACATGTTGATGTCGTCCCAGATGTTGGGCAGTCGCTCGCGCCACGTCTGCAGGATGCCCTTCAACTCCTGCGACTTGACGTCAATGTTGGACGCTGTGGTCGAGAGCAGGTTGTTCTGGATCTGCGCGGCCTCTTGCAGCTCGACAAACTGCTGGAACGAGTGGAACGTTGCGACATGCGAGCTCGACACAATGTCGGGCAGAGCAAACCAGCGCTGCAGAACAAGCTGGATGCCGTCGTCGCACAGCCGCTGGAAGTCACTTGACATGTCCGGGTTCTGCAGAGCCAAGAACGCCTGGAACATCTTCTTGCGTGCCGTCGGCGGCTCGCTGATGTTCTGCAGCTGCAACGCGAGCGGCTCGCGCTCGCTGGTCCAGTCCGACAGCCGCCACGCGCACTCGAGCAGCAGCTCCGGATTCGAGTCGTGCTTGGCAAGGTCAGTCAGAATCTCCCACTGCTGCAGCCGCTGTGCACACTCGATCCAGTGGCTCTCCCAGAGACAGTACTCAAACTCGGTAAAGGGAAGCACGCCTGTGCGTGCCTTGTGCTGCGCGCTCTCGTACAGTTGCTGTGCAGCACCCCACATGCCAATCTGCTCAAACGATACGGCCGCGTTCGTCTCTACAAACAGGCACTTGCGGCGCCAGAGACCGTAAAAGTAGTCGTCCTCGGACAAGTCGGCATACAGGTCGGCCAGCGAGTCCATGACAGAGTCGCGGATCTTCTCTTCCTCCTTGTTGGACGTGATGATGCCTGTCTTGACCTCATACATGGACGTCTGGAGCAGCTCGAGCGCAATATGCCACGCGTTGTATGTCCGGCCGAGATGGCGGACAAGCTGCGGCGGCAGCTGCACAGGCGGCACACATTTGCAGGCACCGCGCAACAACGCCTGGATAACATTGGGCCGCATGGTGGCCTGCGCCATGTGGTAGTCGCGGGCCAGCAGAGACACAAGACCCTTGACGACATCGTGCCGTTCGCGGCTCGACAGCAGCGACCAGAACATGGGGAACAGCGTCGACCAGAGCGAGAACGCCAGGTCAATGTCGTCTTGGATGAACGCGCGGATCGAATCAATAAGCGTGGAAAGGCGGGCCGAGCAGAGCGTCTGGCCAAACGATACGTGCAGCCCAACCATCTCGAGCAGCTCGGCAGAGAGAGGCTCCATCGGCGCATCAACCTGCATCTCAGTCTGCGGCAGCGCAGTTTCGGTTGCAGGCGGCTCCGTCTTGGACTGTGCATGCAACGCGTCAAAGCCAGACACCGAGGGAATGCGCTGGAGCGACGGCCACTGGTTCTGCACTGTCGCCTCGGTGTTGATGCTGCCCATAAGCAGCTCAAGCGCCTGGCGAATCCAGAACGTGGATGCAAGCGACTCCCAGTTCTGCACACTGAGAACGTAGTTGAGGCGGATCTGGAATCCGGTCTGCAGCGAGCGGTCCATGATGGCATGGAAGCGTCGGCGCAGGTCGGGGTTGGCCGATCGCGTGCCCTCAAGGAACGCCGTCTCGAGACGCACGGTCAGCTCGGAGCGCGCCAGCAAGGGCGACTCGTACACGTCGGCAACCAGATTCATGTAGTCCTCGGCAATGGTCGATCCCTCGGTCCGGCAGACAGCAAGCATCTTGATGGCAACAGAGGCACGCTCCTTGAGAGTCGGGAACGAGTCGCGCGGCGTCTCAAAGATCCACTTGCGCAGCATGTCCAGGATTAGGCGGTGCAGCTCTGGGTTGCCCTGCAGGTCGAGCACCGTCATGATGCCTTGGATGTAGGTCTTGCGTGTATCGCCAAGCTGCGAGATGTGCTTGTTGAGCAGCTCCAGGATCGTCTTGAGAATGGCAACCGTAGACTCGTTCAGCGGTGTGGCAGGCTGCGTGCCGCTGACGTCCTTGATGACAACCTCGAGCAGCCTGACCACATCGGCAAAGTATGTGCTCAGCAGTGTTTGCGCGGTCGGCTGATCAAGACGCGTCAGGCACGACGCCTCGAGCAGCGAGATGATGCTCTGGATGTTGGTCAACGTGCGCAAACCCTGCTGGATGATAGAGTCGATGAGCTCAAAGAACTGCCGCTCTTCGCTGGAGTTGTCCACACCCGTGCCGTGTGCATCAACGGCGCGCCAGATAGAAGCGACAATCGAGTGAATGGGCTTGATGAGCGACGGCTCCTCGCTGCGGATCCACTTCCCGATGCACTTTCGCAGCAGAGCAAGGTTGGCATATGTCCAGTCTGTAGGCTTGTTCTCGACAACGATGCGCAGAATGTCGATGGCGTGGAGGATAATGGCCGAGAAGGTGTCGTCGTCATGCGTGACAACCTTTTCAATCTGGTTGATCTTGACAGGAACGTCCGGCCAGGCAGTCATGAAGCGTGCAAACGTGTCGATGGCACGCTGTGGCAGAGCCTTGGACGACTGCGGATCGCTCAGCGACAGAGCAAAGCGCACAAGGTAGTTGACAACCATCTCCTTGTAGTTGAGGGACGCGGTGCCACCGTGATTGGACGAGCTCGAGCTGCTGGACATCTCGCCTGCATCTTGCGTAGACGCCCAGTCCATGCCGTCATGCGGTGCGCTGGATTGTCCAACAGCACTGCCATCGGCGTCGGCAGAAAAGGCAGCCATTTCAGCGCTCTCGCGCTTCTCCCAGCGCAGAATCAGATCGCTCAGATCAAGCGTCAACGACCGTGTCTCGGCACTGGCGCTGCCGGACAGCCCAAGCTTGGCAAGCGCCGACACAATCTGCGGCAGAAAGTGCTCGCGGCTGGAGTAGAACTGGTCGGCATTGCGGATGACCAGCTGGTAGATGGCGAGCAGTTGCGAGATCGTGTGGCCCTCCTCGACAATGATCTTGCGGATCCACTGGACCCACACAGGCATGCGACTGCGCTCTCCCGTTGTCGGTCCAAAGCGAAGCGGCAGAACAGGGATGAGAGTATCGAGTGCCTGCTTGACAAGAATGCGTCCCTCTGACTGGTGGCCGCGGAGCAAAGCGACATAGATCTGCGACACAATCTTGACAGGCGTCTCGTACTCGCGAATGAACCGAGACAGCAGCACATAGGCAGACTGCTTGAGGGTGACGTCTTCGACCTTGAGGTGGTTCCAGGCAAACTTGATGACGTCCTTGCGCGACTCGCTGATGACTTCGGGCACCTTGTGCACAAGGAGCGTCGTGAGTTGCAGCAGCTCGATCTTGAGTGCGTCTAAATCGCTGGCCGTCGCACCGGGCGTCTCGGGAATGATGGGCGTCCAGATGTTGACCAGAATGCTCTCGACAATGCCAGCATCCACCACGCGCGCATCCTCGTCGCTGCCAAGCAGAAGCATGGGCGTAATCAGGTACCGCATCAAGCACGTCTTGTGCTGGATCGACACGTCCTGGTTGGGGTAGATATCAAGGTACTTTTGCAGGATGGCGCGGCGCAGAGACGGATTCAACTTGGGGCCAATATCCGTGAACACAAACTGCTTGAGGAATCCAGTGTCAATGAGCTCGGGGTCCATAAAGCCTTCAAAGACGTCGAAAAGCACATCGATGTTGTCAGGTTCAAGCTTGCAGTACTCGATAAAAAGCTGGTAGGTGGCAGCGGGGTCGCGTCCGCGGATGTACGACATGCTGCTCAGAGGCTTCATCACGCCCCGTCGCCACACGTTGCGGATAGCCTCGAGGACAGCGCGGTTCTCAAGCAGCCAGTTGGGCTCGTCGGCCATGATCTGCCGGACAAGCTGCACGCCGTTTCGGTACAGGAGCGGGTCTGCCTCTTCGCTGGTTGTAAAAACCTTGGAGATGATTAGGTCTGCAGACTTGGATGCCTGCGAGCGGAACGCCTGCGCGTCCTGGCGCGTGAGCAGACCGATAAAGAGTGCTGACTCCTGGGGCATCGCAAGCCGGTCCAGGAAGTACTCGACGGCCTCGGTGGCATACTTGTTGATAAATGTCGTGAGCGGCCGACGGAAGGGACTCGAGATGGACCGGTGCACGCGTGCCTCCAATTCCAGAACATGCTTGACAAGATCGTCCATGAAGATGTTTGCAGTCGGCGGAAGCAAGTGGAAGATGTCGAGAATGGCGACAATGACCTTAACTTCGTCGACCTCTGTGATGGGACGGCCTGAAATATCTTCGAGCAACGTGGGATTGGCCCACTGGCGCAGATGGTCGAGCAGCTTCTTGCCAATCTCGACCTTGAAGTAGTTGGTAAGCAGCTGCAGCAACTTGGCCAGTCCTTCAAGACCCGCAACAGTGAGGCGCTTGTGGTCGGCCAGGTTGACCAGGATGGGGCGTAGACCGGCCTGCAGCAGCTCCTTTGGCAGCTTATGCTGCTGTGAGACGACCTCTTCCAAGCCTGTCCAAGATTGCACACAAGACCGAGTCAGAATACGCATTGTACACATGAGCAGCATGCGCACATCTTGCCTTTGTTGGCAGCATCAACCACATCTGCGCTCTTGGAGTACAGAGACTTGAAAAAGACTGAAATGATGCGCGGACGCAGCGAGTTGTGGCGCGGCGATACAAAGTCTTGGCACGACACGGCCGCCGTGAGGAGCTTGATGCAGACAACGCGCAGGTTGTTGAGCGACGCGGCACTCTTGAACTGCGATGTCTTGCTGACCAGCGCCTGGTCTTCGGCATCGGCCAGTGCGAGAGCCTCGTTCAGCAGACGGAGCAGCTCGTCGTTGAAGCTCAGGAGCGGCGGGTTGAGGCAGAGACAGTACGTGATGGCGTCGATGTGACCAATCTGGAGCGCAAAGGGCAGCGCGCGGAGCGGCTTGGCGAATATGGGCGAGAGCAGACGCTCGCAGACAGGCCGCAGGATCTCTGTGACTTCGTTGTCAGTAAGATCGGCTAGCAGCTTGAGTGCCTTTTGGATCGTCTCGCGGACGGCAGCATTTGCGTTGGACAGTTCCGACATGAGCAGCGACACGAGGCTGTTTAACTTGGCACTGCGCTCGGCCTCGGGCAAGAGATGCTCGGCGCTATTGCAGATCTTGAGCACGAGCGACAGCGTCTCGGTGGTCGTGTCGAGATCGAAGTAGGCGACATCGGCAGCAACATCCTTGAGAACGTACAGCAGCGCCTTGACAAACTCGAGCTCGTGGTCAAGCATCCAGCGCGGGCTCATGGCCAGCTTTGAACTGAGCAGCAGAATGCCGAGACAGCCGCCCGTCTTCTTGAACCACTCGGACTGGAAGCAGCACGACGAAAAGCGCGTCGCCAGGATGTGGAAGGAGATGACGTCGTCGATGCGGTCCTTGGAGCCAACCAGCATCAGGCAGATCTCGTAAAAGCGGGTCACGATGCGCTCAGCAAGCTCGCGACGAGCCTCATTGTCCGAAGCAATGCTCAGCACGATGGCTTCGAGGAATCCGTTCAGTGTCGACGTAGCCTGCATCGCAAGAAACTCGGAGCCGTAGTGACCAACACGCTTGGCGAGAGGGATGGCGCTGCTCAAGCCGGCCTCGCCAATGCTGATGACGGCAAAGTGCATGCACAGATGGTCCACGATGGCCCATGCATCTCCGCGCAGATCATCGGCTGTGGCTGCAGCTGTGAAGATGATACCGAGCACGCTTGTCAGCGCCTCGTCGAGCGCGTTCTTGCGGCGGCGTGGGATTCGCTCGTCCAGGTCTGCAAAGGGCGAGGCCGTGGCTGTCGACGATGCTGACGGGGCTTGCGCAGACTGTCCAGGCGTCTGCTGCGACTGAGACGACGGCTGGTCTGGCTGAGACGCGTCGAGCATATCCACGTCACCAGCAGCTGACGTGGTGGCTGCAATGGAAGCTGTTGCTGTTGCTGCTGATGCTGCTGCTGCATTCTCGGTTTCGTACCGACGCGAAAAACGAGTCACGTTGGCTTGCACGCCAGCCGCCATGGTCTGCACATTGTCATCCAGATCGACAAGCAAAGGCAGGCACGCCCTGGCAAACTGGAATGCCTGTGCACGCAGGCGGCCCTGGTCGTTGCGCATCGCGCTTTCGGCCACACGCAGAACTTCGTCAAGAGAAAGACCTTGCGGCGTCGTGCTGCCGTGCAAAAGCAGCTCCACGTTCAGCGCAGACTCCTTCGCCTCAAGATACTCGAGCGCCGACTTGTCTCTGAGCCAGCGACGGTTGCGGCCGCCAAACTTGCCAAGGATTCGGAGCGTGGTGTGGCTGTGGGACGGGTTGTATGGATTTGGCTTGAGATGCTTCCACAACGCGGTCATGAGATCATCAATGACCGGATTGAGCATAGGCTCGAGGAATTCGTGATTGAGGTTGTCGACGCACAACTCGAGGGTACGCAGACTCTGCGTGACCAGATCGGGGCCAGCTTGCAGTGCAATGACGAGCGGACGCATCAAGTACGACAGATAGGGCAGCAGGACCGACAGACGCACGGGCACGGTCAGGCACAGCTCGACAAACAGCTCCTTCATCTGCGGCTGATGGGCAGATGCAAGCAGCGCGTTGAGAGTCTCGAGCAGGACCTGGAGCAGCGGCAGCACTTCCTGGTACAGCAGCTCGAAGCGGCCGCCGCCAATGCTGCGGAAGAGAGCGCGCAGCAACGAAAAGTAGTTGATCGGGTCCTTGGCCTTTGCAGACAGACGCAGCGACGACATGATGATGTTGGACAGATGCGGCCGGAGCACGGTCTCGTTGGTCTCTGGGAATAACGTGACAGCCATGAACAGCAACTTGAAGAGACGCAGCATGACAGATGCAGCGCCGACGTCTGCACCACCCAGATCGGCGAGTCGTCCGACCAAGAAGTTGAGCAGCAGCCCCGAGAAGTTGGCCGACACGGACTGGTTGGCCAAGAAGTACTGCGGGATCACAAGCACGGCCGGGTTGCGCACCGAGTGGTCAAAGAGATGGTCAATGTGCGTGGTGAAGACCTCTTGGAAAATCGGCGGATCGACAAACGTGAAGATGGACGCAAATGCCTCAAGAACGTCCTTGTCCTCCTTGGACGGAACAACGCTTGCTACTGACGCCGTGGCTCCAGCAGCCGGCTGCGAGGCAGCCGTCGGGGCAGCCGTAGGGGCAGCTGACGTGGCGGATCCAGTGGTAGCAAGTGCACCAGTGTCGTGCTCTGCAAAGTACGCAAAGCAGTGAAGGCCGTCCTTGAAGATGCGTACAAAGATGTCCACCTCGTCCCCGAAGGCGTAGTTTGTCATGGGCTGAGCCGACTCGTCCATGAACGGCTGCGGATGGCTGCGGAGGGCAAAGAGGGTTGTTTTGATGCCCAGGAGAATGCTCTTGATCTGCACACGCATCTCCTTGATCAGATCTGTCGAGTTGTCGAGTGGACGCGTGCAGGTGCGGATGGGCTGAACAGAGCCAATGTCAAGGAACCCGTCCATGTCCATGAGAACACTGTAGTTTTCCTCTGCCGGCTTTTCGGTGTCCTTGGCAGCTCCTTTGCGCTTGAGGTAGTGCACGACCGTCGGATACATGGCGTGGATGGAGCCAAGGCGGCAGGCAAACGCATCAAGGGTGCGGATGAGCAGACGGCGCGCGTCAGGCCTTGACTGCTGCGTGATGACATTGTCGATGAGACTGAGAAGCAGCTTGGCGCACATGGTCTGGATCTGCAGAGGAAAGGCGGGATCGTGCAGGTTGCGCGAGTAAATGTGGATAATCTTGGTGATCTGCTCGATGGTGAGTTCGTTGCGGACATGGTGGATCAGGTCGATGAGGACGCTGTGAGCGAGGGGCCTCAGAGTCTCGCGACACGTGACGCCGGATCCGACGAGGATGCTTTCGTTGAGCAGCAGGTCGAGGTGCTTGACAAAGGCAATGCGGAACTCGGTGTACCACAGGTGGCGCGTGGCGACAAGCAGCTCCTTGCGCGTGGCAGACGCGTCTGCAGGACAGTCCTTCATCAGGCACACGACCGCGTTGGCGACATCCGCCTCGTATGGCTTGAGAAGCGAGATGAAGCTGCGCAGAATGTATGCAACAAACGAGACGGTCTTGACCTGGAGCGACTTGAACTCGCCATAGACTGCAGCGTTTTTGATGGAGGGAGCCATGCCGAGAAAGACGGTGCTTTGAGCGTCGGCCTCTTTGTGGATGGCTGCCTGTTGAGGCGGCTGGAGCAGCAGCACCTGGTTGAGGGAAAGCAGCACAGTGCGAGCTAGATCAGCATCTTTGCATGGATGGATGGACAGAGATGCATGAATGCACGCATGGCCGCCTACCTTGACGATCAGAGGCACAAACAGCGGCACGTTTGTGGGCACAAACTTGCGGTGGATCTGAAAGAGCAGGGCGATGATGATGGGGCACTCTGTGAGGACCTTGAACGAAAAGAGCGAGAGGGGAAGGGCCTTTTTGCTCTGGGGCTCTCCACCGACGGCGCTGCCCGAGAGATCGACCAAGCTGCCGGCGTCGAGAGCACCGTCGTCGCCGAACGCGTCGGCCACGGCCTTCTCCATGTTCTGGTACATTTCCTGTACAGTGTCCAGAAAGGGCTGCACGTAGTCTTCGACGATAGTCTTGTAGTTTTTGTGCAGGTCGACGATGATCTTGAGGCAGATGACGGCGTTCTCCTCGTTGTCGGTGCGCAGGACGGACATGAGGACCTTCATGAGGTCCTGGGCGTATGACTTGAGGGCGTCGTTGTTTGGGAAGCGGTGGATGATCTCGAGGATGATGTTGCGCACCTTGTTGTCGTTTGTGTCTGCGAACAGCGACGGCTCGACGGACGAGAGGATGCTGATGAAGACGGGTAAGAGGAAGGCCAGGAAGCGCGGGTACTCGACCGACTGCACAATCTCTATGGAGTCGCGCAGCTCGGTGACGATGGCGACCTTGACCTTGTTGTCTGCCAGGATGAGTGTCAGCGTCAGTGTAAGCGACAGTGTGAGCGTCAGTGTAAGCGTCAGTGTAAGTGCCAGGTCGTGGTGAGCGACACACGGCGACCGAAGCACGGCGACATGGCAGCACGCAGGCAGACGGCACGCACCAACATCGGCGTCGTTGAGTCTGTTGGCGTAGACCTCGACGTTGAGCGTGGTCTGTGCCATGCGGGTGTCGGTCTGGCTGTCGCTGGTTGTTGCTGTCGCTGGTTGTGTTGCTGTGGTTGGCGCTGTTGCTGTGGTTGGTTGAGCAGCCGCCGCAACGATCCAACGCGGGTTGTCTCGGTGTTTTGCGTGACACCACGTGACACTCGCGTGGCACACACGTGACACTTTCACTTTGCGAGCCGCAGCAACTTTGAAATTTTCGGCGCGTTCCGAGGCCCCGCTGCCGGCCATGACGCTGATCGGCCTGCTGTTCGTGTCGTACTCGTCGCGCGGCCACCAGCTCGTGTTCTCGTATCCCGCTGGCGCTGCGGACGGCCGCCCGCCCCCGCCGCATCTTCTGCCGCCGCCTGCCGAGCTGCTGCTGCCGCTGTCCGCCGAAGCATCGCCGTCCGCGGCTGCGTCGCTCTTTCCAGCTGCACCGTCTGCGCCATCTGCGCCGTCTGCACCAGCTGCTGCCCAGTCTCAGGCACCTTCGACGGCAACAAGCGCCGCCTCCACGCCTCGCCGCCCTGCCCGTCCGCGCGGCAACAGCAACGCTTCCACCACCACCACCGTCAATGCCGCATACGGTCTGGCTCAGTCCTCGGCGGCATCTGCGTCTGCGTCGGCTGCAACCGCAACAAGCTCAGCCGCAACCAGCGCATCTGTCAAGGCGCGTGCGGCTGCGACTGCGACTGCATCTGCGTCTGCCACATCGCAGTTTCCCGCGCCGCGTCCAGCCTCGTATGCCGGCTCGTCTTCTGCTGCCCCCGTCTATGGCCTTGCACCAGCAGACGCATCGCTGCCGGCCTCCAATCCCTCTGGCTCGGGCGATCCGTCGGCTGCAGCCGCCGCCGCAAAGCCCAAAGCCGCTGCTTCCAGCTCGGCTGCAGGCGGCTCCGCGAATGCATCGTCCACCGTCTCGCGCCACGGATCGCTGGCGTCCATGGCCCAGCTGCCTCGCGAAACCTTTCTTGGCTTCGACTGCACGTTTCTGTCAGACATCCTCTCGCCCAAAGTGTCGCTGTGTGACAAGCCGTTCCATCTGACCGTGGACAATGTCGACTTTGTTGGCCTGCCCACGCTCCTCAACGCCGATCGGCCGGGCACGGGCCTGCGGTTTGCTCGCCTTGTGCAAAGACGCAAGCTCATGAAGGCAGGCAATGCGCGTCAAGACCCAAACCAGCTGGAAATGTCGCCGGTCCATCCGCACCAGAACACCTTCTTCTCACCTTCCACAATTGCAAACTCTCCAGCACTCCCTTTGGCAACGCCTTCTCAGCAGCATTCAAAACAGCAGCCACAACAGCAGCAGCAACAGCAGGATACATCCACCAGCAACTACCACCATCAGCTCACCATGTTCAACATTGTCTTTGCCATGCAGCCAGACGGACGCGGTGCGACCCATCATGGCAACGAGATCAATAGCATCTACGAGCAGGTCATCACAAAGCTACGGCTGCGCTCAAATACGAGCAGCTGCGCCGCGGCTACGTGCGTAAAGAGACGGAGCTTATCCTTGCCATCAAGGACGAGTGGCTTGCTTCAAATCGCGGCGGAGACTCGTCCAGGTCCGCAGATGCCGGCATTCCAAACGCATCTGCTGGCAGCAGCGGCAGCATGATGGGCGGCGTTAGTATGGGCCTCAACGCTGGACCAAACAAGGAGGGACTGCCGACTCTGGCCAGGCGCATCGAAAGGGAAATCCAAAGACCCAGAGCCACGCTCATCTCGACCTGATGGCTCTCCAGTCGCGGCTACTCCAGGCCAGCAGTCTGGCGCGCTGCCTTGCTCGCATCTACCACACCGTGCTCGGCCAGACAAGCCCGCATTTTGAGATCAACGACTCGGTCAGTCTGGCGCTGCGCATCTCAGACCTTGAGCCCGAGTTTGCGCCTTCCCTGTGCGTTCCTGAAACGCTGTCAACGGGTCCAGATCCCTTGCAGATGCAGCCAACCTCGTCAATCAATCCCGAAGGCCAGCCGTACCCTATTCTTCGGCCGTACCAAGCGCTGCTGCTCCTGTCTGATCCCGAAGAGATCCTCAAGACCCTGCCAGTTGACGCGTCGCCTTTGCTTGTTGAGCTTATCCAAGTTGTCACTCCAACTCAAAGGTCGGGTCATGTGCACATGCATCTATTCGTGCGATTGTAACTGACACGCAGCGCGATTGTGGTCCCAGTTTCCATGATTTACAGTCGACGCTCAGCTGCTCATTGGCACAGATCTACCGCCTTGCCGCACACCTGTACTTTTGGCGCAAGGCACGCATCATCCATGTCATCAGCAACCGCAACGTCTATGTCGTCTCTCCAACCGCACATCTCTCAAAGTACGCATCGACCCTCGCCTCGTGGCTGCATTCACGGCCACATTGCACTGACGCGATCCCTCTGTCCAGTATGTCCGCACTCTCGGCCGAGTTCAGCCAACGGTTTCCGCAGCTCGTGCTGGCGCAGTTCCTGCAAGCCCTGTCGACGCCACGCCCGTACCATGAGATCATCCCCAAACGCGAAAGCCGCAACTATCTCTTTCTTGAAGTCATCACCTTCCTGCTGCGAAAAAGCCTTGTGGTCCAGCTCCATATGTACATATGTAAGCCACGCCTCTCCCTCTGTATCCTCCGCAACTACCGGCTCAACGTTTTTTGCAGACTTGATCGTGCCGGCGAGTATCTGCGGTGCGGGAGCGCAAACCAGGTCGGTGTCGTCGCCGTCGCCTGGGTCCGAGGTTTCGCCCATCGATGCGTATGACGGGTATGGGTGGCAGCACCCACATCAGAACCACCATTACCACCAGTACCAGTACCGAGAAGACGGCGACGTGCCTGCAGTCGGGCCGACCATGATCCGCGACCTGTCGAACCCGACGCCACAGGAACGCGAGTGGATTGCTGCGATGGCTGGCACGCAGCCGCAGCTGGCTGAGCTGTTTACGCGGTACGGGCTGGATGGCGCGAGTGGCTGCATGGCTGCAGCATGCTACTGACGGCATGTGCATTGTAGGATGGTGCCGTACTTTAATGGCCGATACCACGTGGAGGAGATCCTGTACCTCGAAAGCATATCCAGGCAAGACGTGTGCTGTTTGACATGCCCTACCTACAGGCAGCCAACACTGACCCATCGTCGGCAGGAAGGAACTCAAGATGATCATCAAAGAGTATCGCGACGCGATCGTGACCACGTTTTATCCAGACCACCAGCTCGTGTAAGCAACCGAATGTCGTTTATTGGACAGGGGGCCACAGAGAGAAACGGCCGCAGGATTAGGCGCTAAAGTACTGCTGGATGGGTTCGCCGAGGTAGTGCTGGATAAGCAGACACAAGTCCTGGCACGCCTTTTCGACATCCTCGTCGTCGTCTGTGTGTCGCGTAAATGAACAAGATGTACATAGCCAGGCAGCGTGTGAGCCACAAGTGCAGCGCAAGACGACAAACGCAAGATACGACAAGCACCACGCACCTTCCATGAGCTCGGCAATGATGGGAATGGTTTCGGGAAAGTACACGAGCATCTCCTCGCCGAGACGCGAGTACATCTCGTGCATGATCTTCACGGCGGCCCAGCGGACAGGTGCTGCGTCCGCACGCATGGACTGGAGCACCGACCGCGTGAGCGCCTTCCACGCCTTGTCGCCACGGAACGTGAACGCAAGCTGGCCAAGCGTAGGCACCAGCTGGAAGGACATGCGGTCCTTGTAGGTGTGCCCGTGGGCATCAACAAGCTTGATCTGGTTCATGAGTGCGTCGCGCACGACCGTGAGACGGTCGGCCGAGATAAAGTCGTTGGCGCCGTGGTGCAGGAACAGGTGCTTGAGGTTGGCAATGATGACGCTCCACAGGTCGCTGTCCATGGCAACAGCGCCGTCAAAGTTGGCGAGTGTCTTGAGGGCGTTGTCGAGCAGGTACGCATAGTACGGCACAAAGATCGACCGCAGCTCGCCAAAGAGACGGTCGGCAACACGGTAGAGCATCTGCTGGCGAGAGAAGATGCCGGCAGTCGTCCAGCCGTTCTTGGCAAGCATCTCCGACGTGGCCCAGTCGACGAGCTTGAGGAACACGGGGCGGAACATGGTCTCGTTGGTCTTCATGGTCATGCTCACAAACGCCTGGATCATGGCATTCTCGATAGGGACGCTCTGCCATCCAACACAATGCCACGCGTGTTAGAAACACAGAAAGAGGAGCTCAAGGCTGGCAGTATCTGGATCAGCATCATTACCTTGGGAGTGACAGGCTTGCCAGCACCGGCGCAACGGTAGCCAAATCCTTCCAGGAAAAAGGCAGTAAGCTGCTTGGCCGCATCAATGAGGCCGGCCTGGGGCGTAGACGCAATGACAGCAGCCAGCAGGCGGAACAGCGACACCATGGCAAACGCGCCGGCAGGGATGGCAGATCCCAGCCGTTTAAGCATGGGCGGCAGCAGGATGCGCGGCGACACATGCTGGGCAAGCGACGCCGAGATGGCGGTCGCGAGCTGGCCAACACGCGGCGACATGGTCTCGATTGCCGGGTCCGTGATGAATCCGATAATGTCGCCCAGGTACGGCGACGCGAACATGGAAAGCGTCTCGACAAGGATCGCAAAGCAGCCGAGCACAGCCGCGACGGTCACAGCACGCGTGTCTGCCTCCACGGTCTCCGAGTCGAGGGCCGCGCGGGCAATCTTGACAATGGCAGGGACAAAGACGGGAAGGAACGGCACGATGCGGGGGCCAAGCACGATCGAGAGCGACGACAGGCACACAATCGTCGACGACGCGAGGGCAGGGTTGGACGACAGGAGCGCGCGTTCCGAGAGCAGGACCTTGAACCCGTCCGACAAGACCTCTGGGATCTTCTTGCCAATAAGCGCAGCGAGGATGGAGACGCACTCCATGGCAAGCTGCTTGGCCTCAACCACCTTGGCATCGCCATCCGCGCGGTCGACGATCTTGAAGAGCGACTGGAGGATGGGCATGAAGAGGGTCTCGCTGACTTCGGCGGCGCCTTCGAGGGCAGTGGCGCGCTGCTTGAGCATGACGAGCGCGCGGTAGCGGATCGACTCGTCGGAACGCTCGAGCAGACGGCCAGCGACATCGACAAAGACCTCTAGCACAAGGAGGTTGTTGACGGCAGTGAGGACATCCTGGAGGCTGTGCATGTACAGACGGCCAAACTTGGCGTCTGACGACGTGGGCTGGACCTGCAGATCGCCAACAAGCGTGTTGATGGCGTCCGTCTCGAGGAGAACAAACTCAATGAGCTGCAGGTGGAGGTCCTTGACAACGTCGGCGTGTCTGGCTGCAGCCTCGGCCTCGCTGTCCTCCTTCTCGGCCGACGGCGTGGTGGTGGCAAGGCTCTTGGACTTGAGGGCATGCGACGCAAAGCTGAGCAGCTGGAGCTTGACACGGCGCACGGTCTTGATCTCGGACGAGCTCTCAATGAGGGGCGACGCGAACTCGGAGGCGTCCTGGCCGTTGGGCAGCAGGCGCTCGTGCTGCATGATCTGGACAAGCGCACGGAGCTGGTCGGCCTGCGAGAACTGTTGCGACAGCGACAGACAGAACTGGACGAGCTCCGAGGAGTCGACCGCACGACGACGCGTGGCATGGAAGATGCCGGCAATGCTGTTGGACAGAATGAGCGCAATCATGGAGCCAAGGTGCTGCGACACGCCGACGGTCTGCACAAGGAGAGTGAACAGGCGCAGACGGCGGTGGCTGGGGATGTGCGGGAGGGCTTGCACAAACACGTCCATGATGGGCTTGAGCTCCTGGAACGCATCGCCGTTGATGTGGCGCATAAGGGCAGGAATGATCGTCGTCATGGTCTGCTGGATAACATGGAACGTGTAGCTGTCGTCCTGACGCAGGATGTTTGCACCCATGAAGGTGAACACGGGCATGATGTTGATGAGCACGCTCTGGGGGGCAACAGACGCGACCGTGGACAGCAGCAGCAGGGCGGCATTGTGCGTCTGCGGGTTGTCGGTCAGACGGATGCACTGCACCACAAGGTCGATGCGGACCGAGTCTTCGTTGATGGACAGCATCTCGCCGTCGATCTGCGTGCGGAACAGGAGCTGCAGCGCCGACAGGATGAGCTGCTTAAAGTACTCGATCTCGGTAAGCGCCTGGACCATGTCCGAGTTGAGCAGAGCCGCCAGCAGATCAAAGAGCGGGCCAATGAGGGCATCCGACGACTCGATGCTGTTCTTGAACTGCAGGACTTCGAGCAAGGCCACGCCGCTCAGAATGTATGCGCGGTCCTCGTCCGTGTCCGACTTGACGCGCTTGGCCTGAGTCTGGGCTGCATCGCTGGTCATGTGGATCTGGATGCGCTCAAGCGTGGGCAACAGAGCCTGGCCAGAGAGGGGCAGGGTCTTGAGCAGAGTCTTGATGGAGGGCGACATGACGCCGCCGCCGAGAGCAATCAGATCGATCATGGCCATGAAGATGGACTGCTGCTTCTCGAGCTCGATGGCGGTGAACCACTCGGGCGTGATCTGGGCAAGCGCCTGATCGTGGATGGCGGACCATCTGGCGGCATAGGCAGGCTCGGCAGGGGACAGCAGAGCGCAGAACGCCTTGACGTAGCGAGTGCTGCGGCTGTTGAAGAGCGACGCGACGGTCGTTGCCGTGAACAGCTTGGAGAGCAGGCACAGAAGCTCGACGACCTTGGCCGTCTCTGGTGCATTGACGAGCGATGCATCGGTCTGGATGTTGGCGAATGCAAGCAGCGTCTTTTCAAGCAGCGGGAAAAGCGTCTTGAGCTTGAGAGGCGAGTCGACGACCGAGAGCAGCTGGATCAGGCGGATCTTGATGTCAGTGGCGCCAAACGCGACAATGTTGCTCAGCAGGAACGAGAGAATGTCGTCCTGGTACTTGTCGGCTCCCTTGCTGGACTTGGACGACGTGCCCGTGTGCAGCACTGCAGTGTGGAAGTTGGCAGGGAGGAAGGCCGCATCGGCAAGGATCTCCTCCTTCCAGCCACCAAGCTTCTCGACAAGTCGCAGCGCAGAAGCAGGGAGCAGGTAGCCAACGCTGGACGAGCCGGATCCGTAAAACACATCGTAGCCAAAGATGGTCTCGGGCTTGAGCTTGGATCCAGTGGCGGGAGCGCGCTTGTAGGCAGCCACAATCGTCTGCAGAAGAGACACAGCGGCTGCGCGGACGGTGTGATCCTTGTCGGTAAGAGCAAGGAGCAGCGACGGCACAAGAAGCTGGTAGTCCAGGTGCTTGGCGCTGTCGGACGTGATAAACTTCTTGGCAAGCGTGAGGCCAAAGACACGGACCGGCGCCTGCGCTGACGAGAGCCACAGCGACGCAGCGAATTCAAGGACCCCGCGCTGGCCGAGGTGGCCAAGGAAAGACTGCACAAGGTGCTCACGGACCTTGTCGCTGCTAATCGTCAGGAAGGCGGTAAAGGCAAGCGACAGCGTGTTGGCGCGAGACACATCGGCCGCGTCTGGGTGCAGCCACGCCGGGGCAGAAGAGCCAAACAGCCTGACCACAACAATCAGAGCGACGCGGACCAGCGAGACGGCTTCAGCAACCGACGCGTTCAAGAGGGTGGCAGAAGCAGCGACGATCTCGGCGATGTTGAGGGCGGCGTTGGCACGGCTGTCCTTGGCGACAACAGCGAGCTGGGTCAGCACATGGGGCAAAAGCGCCGTGACCTCGGGACGCAGCGGCGCGGACTTGGCTGTTGTGCACTCGCGCGCCAGGCACTGAAGCGCAAAGACGCGGGCAGACGAGAACGACGAGTGGAGAGCGCGGCCAAGCACAAAGGCCGAGAAAGCAGGCGCGGTGCGGAGATCGTCACCAAGCGCTTCAGCGACAACAGTGTTGCACGCAGCCACAGCAGCAGTCTTGTCCGACACTTCCTTGATGCTCTCGGCGATGCGGCGAGCAACCAGGGCGGCGCGTGCCTCGGGAAGACCCAGACCCTCCAGGAGCGGGGCAACGAAGGGTGCCACGACGCTCACAATAGTGGCATCGAGCGACGAGCGCCAAAGTGTGCCAAAGAGCAACTCTTGTGCAATGCGCGGGCAGTCCTTTCCAAGCGCCACGAGCGTGCACAGGGCACGAACAGCTGAAACGCGGACACTGGCGTTGGACGAGCGAGCCGTAAAGGCAGCAGCGGCAGCCTCGGCAAGCTTGTCGGCAGAGACATAGTCCTTGAGGTTGGGGAATTCGAGGGCAAATGTCGCGATGCTGTGGTTGGCGTCTCCAATGTGCGCAATCAGCACATCCCCGGCAAAACGCAGAACAGGGGCCTTGTCTTCGGCAGAGCCAGGACCCGACAGGATCGATGCCAGCTTCTGCAGGGCGATGAGACGGACGTTGGCCTGGGGATGGTTCAGACTGAGGAACAGTGTTGTGCCATTGCTGTCAACAGCCTCGAGCATGGTGCCCTTGAAGGACGACGTGATCAGCTCAAAGAGAACGGCGCGCGTCTTGACGGCTTCCGGGCTCTTGTTGGCATTGGCCTGGAACTTGGCGTCGATGATGGCATCAAGAATGACAACGTTGTGCTCGTAGACCTGGCGCAGGATGCCGGCGATGAAAGAGGCATTGGCCTCGGCGCCCGACGACACAAACGAGACGTACATGTCAAGGGCAGCATCGAGCACGCGGTGGATGGCAGCCGAGCTCATGAGCGACGGCGAAACCAGGGCAGCAAACGTGCTCGCCTGGGCAAAGAGATCGTCGGTGGCCAGGACGTCTGGGTTGGGCGATGGCTCAGCGCGGATGATGGACTTGAGAAGCGGCTCGACAAAGTTGTCGGCCTCGTAGGTCGCCGCAATGGTGGCAATGACCTTGGCAAAGCCGCTCGTGTCCATGAGCCTGCGGAAGACCGACTCGGGCAGGATCTCGAGTCTGGGCTGGTTCTGGCAGACGGTCACGGCACAGAGCACGCTCGCGTACAGAAGCGCGGGGTTGACGTTGGTCGCGACAGCCTCGAGCAGGCCAGTGAACGCGTCAACGGCAAACTGGGACTTGGTGGACAGGTACGCGAGCGCCATCTGGCCAGCAGCACGCAGGTCGGCATCGGTGTCGGTGAGAGCATGGACAAGAGCCGGGATGATGATGCGCAGATCGCCGTCGGTGATGGATCCCTTGGACTCGAGGAACTGCACAAGGATGCAGGCGAGGAAGGACGTCAGGGTCGAGTTGTGGATGCGCTCGGACTTGGCCTTGGTGACCATGTTGAAGATGAACTGCAGGGCCGAGGGGTCCTTGATGCAGTGCTCGATGAGCAGACGGCGCTCCAGGTGAACAGAGGATCGCTGGACCGAGTCCTTGAGGAACATCCAGATGGACGTGTCGCTGTTTGGCGTGGCAAGACAGCGATCGTGGTCAGAACAAGTGCAAGCAAGCCTGCCTCGAGGTGGATGGCGTGACTGCACACTTACGGGATGGCAAGGATGCGCACAACCTGCACAAACTGCTTCGTCTCGTGGTACGGCAAGATGCACGCAATGACGGCATCGACGTTCATCTCGTTGATCCTGGTGATCATGGACGTGAGAGTGGACGTGAGAGTGGACGTGGACGGTCAGCACCACAAGCCAGATCGCAGCAAGACAGTCGATGCATACGCATGGGATCAGCGGTGCGTACTTGAAGCGACGGACAAGCCATTCGAGGGCCTTGAAGGTGCTCTTGCGCAAAAAGTGCGGCGAGACCAAGCGCAGGAAACGGTTGAGCAGGGCATCGAGCTTTGCGTTTTCGGGCTTGGTCTGTTGGTCGACGGATCGTCGTTGATTGCCAAGAGCGAGTCAGCATGGATGCAGCAGACACGAGCGGGCATGAAGGCTGGAAGGCATCAAGAAACGCATGGCGGGATGCGAGCGGCAGGGGCGGCGGACGCACCAGCAGCATGCGGTCTTGGTCTTTGAGCGACGGGCCAAAGAGCGAGTCGTCAAAGGCCGCAAAGGCGGATTGACAGCCATGAGCTCGTCGAGGCCGGAGCGGCCGAGCACGAGAATCGAGTCGCGGCTGATGTCGGCTGCCTCGCGGCCGTCAAACAGCAGCGACGCACGGTGCTTTGTGGGCACGGGGGCACGGGCTCCCGCAAGAGCCTTGAGCTGGCGGGCGAGCGACGTGGTCATGGCGGGCTGCCTGGTCGCTTGCGGTCGCTGGTTGGTCGGTCGGGCAAGTTTTTTTCTTTTTTTGGGACTTCATTTCGCGCGTGGGCTGGACAGACTGGCGGTGGAAGAGGAAGAGGGGGGCATGGAGATCTGGCAGGTCTGGCAGATCTGCTGCAATGGACATGGACAGAGCGGGACTGCGGAGAGGATGGGGGAGTCGTTCCAGAAGCCATGGCCGCTCAGCAGGTGCCGACCGAGGCCTTGGTGTTGAGAATGAGTGCAACAATGAGACCGTACAGACCCTGATGTGTGGCACGCATTCAAGCAAGGGCGGTCAGACAAGAGCACGGGCAGTGCAGTGGCAGCAAGGTGGCATGGGGTTGGAGGATCAGCAAGTCAAAGGGCACGAACCAAGACTTCGGCGAAAATGAGGATAAGAATCATGCCTGTGCGATAAACACGTCAGTGTTGTGCAAGCCGGATGCAGTCTTGGCAGAGAGGCAACGCAGCACGCACCGACAAAGAGACGGGGCTGCTGGGCAGAACCACGGACACCAGCGTCACCGACAACACCAACGGCGAATCCAGCAGCAAGGCCACTGAGACCGACACTGAGACCAGCGGCAAGGGAGACGAAGCCAGAGTAGAGGGTCATCTCCTGCTGGACTGTGGGCGTGAGCGCGTTCAACACACACAGTAGCCATCAATCAATGTCAGCCGCTGTACACACTTTGGTAGACACGGCATGAGCGCATGGTACTTACGGCCACCCGACAAAAGCACGGCGACGACGACGCCGTAGATGGCAATAATACCAGCCTGGTTCAAAGAAAAGGATGTGGATATGATGGGCATGCGTCAGCTGGTTGCTGGTGTCGCGGGCTGCATTGGCCGCTATTCGCCGTCTCTCAATCTCGGCACAACCACGCAGAGACACGTCTGCAAGACACGCTCTGGTGGCGGCAAGAGCACGACGCGAAACGTGTCGTCGTGTCCACAGCGACACGCACGACGGTGGCAGTATAGCAGCCAGCATCGCAGCAGCAACAGAGCAGAAGAGAGGAGACAAAGGGAGGAGGAGGGGGAGCGGACACGTACCATGACGACGGGGACGACACTCTTGAGAATGAGCTCAGGACGCATGACACCCATGGCGGAAATTCCAACACCCGACTTGGCCGTGCCGTATGCAGCTCCGAAGCCTGAGCGACACGGGCAAGCAAGCAAACAAGTGTGCGTGGGATGGTGGTGTTGAGCGTGTTGTTGAATGGACGCAGTGGCACGTACGAAAGGGGCAGATGGACAGAGACAAGCATGTCAGTGGGACAGATACAGTCACGAGCAAGGACAAGAGGCAGGCATGGGCAGCGAGCGCAGCGCAGCGTGACGTACAGCTGAAGACGATGGATGCGGTGCAGCCCATGGCGCCGAAGAAGGGGCTGCAGGGCGGGACAACGCAGCAGTCCAGCAACGGACGGACGGGCCAGAGAGCAACGAAACACAGGCGGGCATGGCGGGTGGGTTGGTGGGTCAGTCAGACGCCGTTCATACATGTGGCATGGGGCGGGGGGGATGCAGACTGCCAGCGAGCCAGCCGTGCGCCAGCCGTGCGCCAGGCCCGTGCGCCACCTGGCTGTCGGGCCGTCGGGCAGCCCGCCGTGCTGGCCTGCCGTGCTGGCCTGCTGTGCCGCGTTGGATCATGGCAGCCAGCAGATGGCAGGCCGCCGTGCTGCGGGAGGGCTTCCGGTGGCAAGGGTCTCGCCGGCATGTTGCTGGCCAGGGCCAACTGGCTGCAGCTGCCTGCAGCACGGGCCCCTTCACCAGCCGCGTCTCCCTCTGTCTGTGTGCCGGCGGCGCTGTTGGACGGCGGCGAGCCAGCGGTGCGGTCGTACCTGTACGAGGGGCAGGCTTCGCTGAACATGGCTGTAGATGGTTGGTGTGTTGGTGAACCTCGACGCGTCACGGATCTGAAGGGTCGTGAAGCGCGCACTTCGCCTTGCCCACAAACAATCCAGAGGCATGCAACCAATGGCTGCAACAGCTGCAGCAGGGCACCTCAAGGCTGAGCCGCACGGATCTTGGGTTCGTGGACACGCATCATCGCAGTCGGCGGCAGTCGCAACAGCTGCAGCTGCAGGCACCGCCCAAACAGCCATGCGATCCGGACTGCCAGACTTTACTGGGCCGCTCTCAAACCCACACTGCCCTGCGCCAGCACCGACGGATCTGGTGAGCAAGTATGCACACCACATCGGGTGGTCCCCCAAAGGCAAATCACAACACCCATCGGGCTCTTTGGCTGCTGGCGGCACCTTGGCTGCATCCGCTTGGAAAGCCGTCCCAAAGCGCAACGCAAGGCCAAAGGTGCCGCTGACCAACGAGTACTCGTTTCTGGGTCCGGTCAAGGGATTCCGTGCCAACCACTTCAAGCTGCGCACAGACTTCTCGCGATCGCTGTACGAGCGCACGTTTTGTGACTCTGAAGACTCGCGAGCGATCGGCTGCAAAGACCTGGATGCGATCATGCAGCAAGTTCGTTCCAACGTATTGCTGCATCCATTGCAAGCACTGGACTCACTGGCTGTCTGCTGGACTGTCCAGGAATATCGTGATGGATATGCGTCGTGCAGCGATCTTCTTGACAAGGGCCGTATCCGTGCGCTCAACACCACCTTCCAGCGCATCATTCAAAACTTTACCACATACTCTGCGCTGCTGTCAGAGATCCAGGTACGCGTCGTGGGCTGGCTGGCCCACCGTGCAGATGTAAACGGCTTGGCTTTCAAGAGAGTTGCTGACTGGAACGACAGAACGAGTACATGCTGGTGATCAGAGCCATCATGAACATCCTGGACGAAAAGTCGTTCCTACGTGCCAAGATCAACAAACTCCTTGTTGAGCACGCAACAAAGGATGCGCTCGAGGCCGAGCACCAGCATATCGTGCAGCTCGTTGCGTCTTGGGAACTTGCGACTGAGCAGCGCCAGCAGTGAGTGTGTTTGTTTCATCTCCCTTGTCTGCTGGGAATACAAGACTGACTGCGCGCTGGCATGGACAATGCAGTACGATGGTGCAGGACAAGGAAGCCGAGAAACGGTTTCTGGTGCGGGTCAGCGAGCTGTTTGACAAGGAGCTCGCAAAGAAACAGCCTGAGAAGCGGCGCAAAGATCTGACATATCTCGGCAGATGGCGGTTCGTCAAGGACTGGATCGAAGAGCGTGCACCGTTTGACGCGACACTGCGTGATCTGCATGCGCGTCTCAAAGAGCAGGTTCGTGCACGCACTGAATCATGCAATGTTGTGGTTGGTTCGTCATTAACAGCGTCAAGGACAGCCGGCAAGGTATCGGTCGTATTTCCCCGAAGACGAAGATGTAGGCATTCACGACTACGACTCAACAGAAGTGCGCAAGCTCAAGGTGGGCCATTGACTGTTCATTGGATGCAGCTTGTTGCTTGCCTGATCATGCACTAATGCACAGCCTGCTCTCGAATGACAGCACCACATTGAAGAGCAGCGCAAGATATCGAGAAACTACATCAAGGAGCTGGCAGCAGTGACCGAGAAACGCAACAATCTGCAGCACCAGATCGTCGATGTGGATGAGCGCATTGAGCAGGTGTCTGATCTGATCCAGTCGCATATTGCTCAACTGCCAGCCGCATCAACAGACGATTTGCGCACTTCAAGCGACGAAGCTAGCAGTGTTCCTGCTGCTCCTGCTACTGCTGCTGCTGCTGGAGCTGCTGCTGGAAGCGGGGCAGATGGAAGCAATGGCAGTGGTGCATCAAGCCAGGAAGGCGTTCGTGATGATCAGCGGGGTAACAATTGGCCAGGACAATGAACCACAACACGTAAATGTATGTAAACGAGGTTTAGTCGTCATCTTGTGACGGGGCAGCCTCTTGCGGGTAGAACTCGCCATCGGGGCAAATCTTCTCAAACAGTCTGCGGGCCTCATGGGCATGGTGCTCTGCAGTCAAGCCACCTGATGGACCACTGCAGACGGCGACGTTGTCCGCGATCCAGTTGGCACCGGTCGGCACGGATGCCGTTTCCATTTGGTAGAATAGCTGCAGCGAGCTAGCGTCTCTATCGGCAGTGCCCGAGGCTGCTGAATGCCGCTGCAGGCTTGCAATGGCAGACTGAAGGTGCTCCTTCGTGGTGCCGGGGGCATCAGAAACCACCGACGTGACATCTGCCCATAGAGACGTTGAGTTCAAGCACGGCCGTTGGCATGTGACAGATCGGGCGACTTACAGTATCCATCTGGACACGTGCTTGTTGCGGATGTGTGCTGAACAGCAAAGATGCCATCAGACCGCACGCCGTCTTGGGGCGGCAGAACTGCGACTGACAGCGTGTCTGACCCAACCAGCGGATAGTCCGTGATGACTGTGGAGCGCCAAGATTCGTGTCGCTCTGCAGCCGTGACTTTGATAGGCAGCTTGTCCGCATGCTGCTCGCCAACAACAATCCACTTGGCATGGAACTGCTGGCCTTCTCCGCTAACAACAATATCGTCAGCCAGCAGCTCGATCTTGTCGAATTGGAATCCAAGAATGTACACGCCACCAAAGACGGCACAGTATCTGCAACAGAGTGGCAGGGGCTGCAGTGTCAGCGATTGGCAGACATAGACGCAGACGAAGAAATACCTCGAAAATGCTTGGCAGAGTTCACTGCCAGTTCCATAGATGCCCATCAAGAAAGCACGTCTGCCAAAGCGTCCGAGAGAGTTCAGGTGCTGGTGTGTGAGGGCAAGACCTTGGGCAGTCGTCATTGTCTGTGCCGCCTGTGCCGACCCAACCAGCGCGATGGCGTGTTGAATGACAGCAGACATTTTGGCACCCAGCTTCTGGCTGGCAAGAAAGTCAGCATATGGCTGATCGCGAAACTCTGTCGTGCCGAGTGAGCAAGTCAATACATGCTCGTTGGATAAGAGAGATGCAAACCAGGGACTACCTGACCAGATCTCCATCTGCGACTCGTACTCGAGAGCAAACGTCAGAAACTTCATCAGACGACGCTTGCCCAGCAGATCTGTGGTTTTGCTCGTAAAGACATCCTCTTTGCCGCTCGGAACCTGGGATCACCATTCAGTCAGTCAGTCCAAGTGGATCCGAGCGATCTGTGCAGAGAATGGCTCTGAGAGCACGCACCTTTTCCAGCTCGCCATTCCACTCAAAGAACATGTCTTCGAGCAGCTTGAACTCGAGGTACGGCCCAACACGCGACGAAACAAGCAGGTCGACAAGCGGGCCTCGGCTGTAGAGCAGAACTGGGGCCAGATCCATGTTGAAGTGGCGAGACTTTTCGACAAGCGACGCCACAAAGAACGCATTCGCCATGTCGACTGGATGGCTGGATGCCCAGGCGTCGTCTTGGACATGAGCGAGACGGACACCGCAGATGCTGGCTACATGGCGAGCGATCTGGTCAGTCGCGAGCAGTGCAGCCAGCCTCTGGCGATGGATCGGCTGCTGAGGCTGCTGGTGCTGTTGCTCTTGGTGCTGCTCGTTGTCGTCATGAGCGTCGTCTGCACTGTGGCGTTCTGGGGTTGACTTGGCGGCCAGGATGGACGACGCATGTGCATCTGTCGTGCAGAGAGCATCTGGTGGTCAGCCAGGCAGCCAGTCGATGAGCAAGGGGCAGGCCAGAGAGCAGATCCTCCGCGCAGCACGCACCATGGTGCGGCATGGAGACCACCTGGTCGATGAACTCGCTCGCACGCAAAGCGGCGTACTGAGCGCCATAGACGGCGGCCGAGTCGATGTGCAGCACCGTCTTGCCTGCCTTGGCGAGTGCACTGGACGGCACGTCATAGCGCAGCACGGCACATGGCGGCGTGTGAGTATGCGACTGCAGGCGCAGACAGACACACGCAGACGCACACACGCAGACGCACACACGCAGACAGACACGCAGCACCAAACGCACCCAGCCAGGATGCACTCGGTCAGGCCGGCACCGACCACGACCACGTCGAAATGCTCCGTGCGCTCCATGAGATCTTGCGCTCACTCACGCAAACCCCTCCAACACGAGCAGCATGGGAGCCAAAGGCCGAACGCCCATCCAGCCGTCGACGGTCGCCATGCGCACCCGCAACCCCATCCGCAGCATCGTCGACAACCTGCGTGTGAACCCAAACCCCAGCAAGTCGTTTGTGTCGCTGGCGCTCGGCGACCCGACCACCTTTGGCAACTTCAAGCTCGAAAAGAGGTGCGTTGCCCAGCCTGGCTGCACAGTCACACTGGCATACTGTCACACTGTCACACTGGCTGCACAGTCACGCAGGCACTGCCCCTGTGTTTCAACAGCTGCCCTGTGCTCTGCACCACACCGGCCAGATGCTGGCTGCTGGCTGCTGCCGTGCCGTCTGTTTCGACGCAGCCGTGATTGTGGCAGCTGACCCGACTCTTGTGTGACGCTGATGTGGCAATGCGTGCGCCTCCCGCCGCATCTCCTGCTCGGCCGTCCATCGCCAACAGCTGTGTCGAGGCTGTCAAGAACAAGCTGGACGAGTACTCGGCAAACGGCTACCCGCCATCCACGGGAACAGAGTCTGCCCGCAAGGCCATCGCGGCAAAGTACACGCGTCCTGAAGCCCCTCTGTCGTCCCAAGACGTCATCCTTGCCAGCGGGTATGTGCCCTCGGCAGATCTGCCCATGCCCTGCCCATTCCTGCCCGCCTCGAGCTCGTGTTGCCAGTGGCTGACGCCATGCGAAACCCGCGCTGATGCGCTTGACAGATGCTCGGATGCACTCAACCTGTGCATTGGCGTGCTCTGCAATGAGGGCCAGAACATCCTGCTGCCTGCTCCTGGATTCTCGCTCTACGAGACGCTTGCCAGCTCAAAGGGCATCGACTGCAAGTTCTACAATCTGCTGCCCGAGCGCACCTGGGAGATTGACGTTGCCCACCTCGAGTCGCTTATTGACGACAAGACGGCAGCCATCCTTGTCAACAACCCCAGCAACCCCTGCGGATCTGTCTACTCCAAGAAGCACCTGATCGAGGTCCTCAAGGTGGCCGAGCGCCACAGCCTCCCCGTGATTGCCGAGTAAGTGGGCTGCATGCCCGATCACAACAACCGGGATCTGTACACAACCTTTCCTAACCACGCTTGCTCTTGCCTTGCAGTGAGATCTACGCCGACATGGCGTTCAAGGGCCACGAGTTCCACCCCATGGCAACGCTCACCACCACTGTGCCCATTCTGTCCACTGGCGGTCTTGCCAAGCGCTACCTTGTCCCCGGCTGGCGCGTTGGCTGGCTGTTTATCCACGACCGCGACGGTGCCTTTGACGAGGTGCGCAAGGGTCTTGTGAACCTGTCGCAGCTCACGCTCGGCGCCAACTCCCTCATCCAAGGCGCGATCCCCGAGATCCTGGCAGCACCGCAGTCGTTCTACGACGAGACCATGGCCCAGCTCGAGACCAACGCCGAGCTCAGCCGCAAGCTGCTGACGGGCATCCCAGGCATCAACACCATCTTTCCGCAGGGTGCCATGTACCTCATGCTCGAGCTCAAGCTGGCCGAGTTCGTGGGTATCAAGGATGACCTGGACTTTGTCGAGAAGCTCGTGACGGAAGAGTCTGTGCTGTGCCTGCCTGGCCAGTGCTTCAGATGCCCTGGGCCGTTTGTGCGCATCGTGTTCACGCCGCCTGCGGACCAGCTCAACATTGCATACGAGCGTATCCGCAGTTCTGTGCACGCCACCACCGCGGGTCTGCCAAGGTTGCCAAGCCCGAGTGAATAAACTCTTTCTTTATAGTCGACTTTGATCGTGTATCTGGCAACATGTCGCGGCGCAATGATGACGACGGCGACGACGGCCAGTGGTCGCCACAGGAGCATCTGCAGCAGCTTGGGCAGCAGTATGGGCAGCAGTATGAGTATCAGGAGCAGCCAGACTATGCTGGCTACCAGACATACCACTACGACCACACTCCGCAGACGCTCGAGTCGTTTGACCTCGACAGCGTGATGAGCCAGCAACCGATGCAGGCGGGCTCGCCCTCCAACCATGGCAGCCAGCAGCAGCAGCAACTGCACCTGCAACAGCGACAGCAGCAGAGGCAACGCCAGCTCGAGGCTTCCAGAGTGCAGACACAGGCACAGGCACAGGCACAGGCATCCACGCAATCTGCTCCAGCAACGCAGTCGTCGCAGTCGTCTGCTTGGCCACCACCAAAGTCGTCATCGTCAGGCTTCCTCAGCAACCTGTTCCGTCGAAAGACGCTGCCCAGATCCGGCAGTAGCGGCAGCAACGCCAATCCCAGTCCAAGCACAGACGCAAACGCAAGCAGCAGTAGTAGCAGCAGCAGAGCAGCAGCAATCCGACCTTGAACACAGCGTCAAGAACATCCAGACAGTTCCATGGCAGCAACCCGCTGGGATCTCCGCTTGCCGCGTCTGAATGGAGCATGAGCCACCACGATGGCACAACAGACGATCTGCCCACATCGCCAGACACTGATCCCAATCTGGACGATGCGCCATACCCGCAGTTCAGCCGCCGCCAGGGCCAGAGCCAGAACCAGCATCAACACCAGCAGCATCAGCGCTACCCGTCATTCGATCAGCACGCATCGACGTCTGGATCGGCGGCGTGGCTTGCCAACACTTTGTCGCGCAACAGCGAGAGCAGCATAGCAAGCACATCAACAAGCGTCGGAAATAGCGCCAACGACATTGCCACGAGCGGCGCCGCCGGCAGTGGCTTTGCAAGCTTGCTCAGCCTTGCACCTGGCAATGGCGGCGGCAATGGCGGCGGCAGTAGCGGCGGCGGCGGTGCATCGCCCATGAAGCTACTGAACCGCATTCGAAATCTGAGGTCGACTGGCATCACCAAAGACTATTGGATGCGTGACGAAAAGGTCAAGGAGTGCTATGACTGCAAGCAGCCGTTCACGACATTCCGGAGGCGTCACCATTGCCGCATCTGTGGTGCGTTTCGCGTGTCTTGATGTGCATCTATCGACGAATGCTGGCTTGCAAAGCCTGGACGCGACCCAACTGACTGCCTACTGTCCACAGGCCAGATCTTTTGCCGAAAGTGTGCGTCGTCGATTGTGCCAGGAGAGCGATTTGGCGTTGGTGCAATGTGCGTTGTTCTTTGACTATTGGCGTGCTTGAACGGCTAGCTTGCATGACAGCGTGACTTAGGCTACGCTTGCTTGCTTTGCTTTCATGCAGACGCGTCTGCAACTTCTGTCTCAAGATCATGGACGACTTTAGACGCGAAGGACCGCTGCAGCCTGACCCCGCCACAGTCTCGATCATGTCCAACTCAAGCTCGCATGCGACGTTTGCCACGCCCATGCACCAGCCACTTGGTGGGCGGTCGCCATCGTATGCCACGCTGCCACTGCCATCGCCAGCACCAGCCGCCATGTCACGACGCATTTCCACGCCCATCAGCATCACCGAGTCGCCCGAGCCTGGCGGACCAGACAGCCTCCGAAAGGCAGGCAGCTCGTCTCTGTTTTGGCGGCAGCAAGAAGACTCGCTCTCGCTCGCTGATCAGCAGGACATGGACGCATCGGGCCGCGGCGTCCCCTTTCGTCGTGGGCTGGATGGCACCAGTGCCTTGGGCACCGATCTTGCCGAGAGGCCTGCGCCATTAGGGGAAAGCGTTCCCGAAGCGGACGGATTCGCATACAACACGGATGACGAGGTCGACTCTGTCGGATATCTGTCACAAGGCTGGGTGCCTGCTGCGTTTGCGCCAGACACCATTGGATCGTCAATGGGATACCACGTGTCGCGGTCGGGCCTCGATGGGGAATACCTGACTCTGAACCAGGGCAGGGCTTCGTTTGTGCCAGATGCCGTCGAAACCTGGCGCCAAGGGCACGCGCAGGTGCATGGCAGTATCGGCAGCACCCCCATGAAGCGGCGCAGCTACGCAGGGTCCTATGGCGGCCCGCGGTATCCGCCGCCACGGTCTTCGCGTCCCGCAATCACGCCTCAGACGTTCTTTCCGCCACAACCATTACCGTCACCGCTTCATCACGGTGCAAGCGGCACACTCTCAGGCGATGTTGTCAATTCGATTCTCTCGGGCCAGACGACTCTTGAAGATCCCGTCATGCCGTACACATCGACTGTCATGACTGACGCGATGGCAATGGCTGTGTCAACGATTGCCTTTGGAGACGCCGACGGCGTAGCAGAGCAAGGTGCAGGCGATCTCGACGCTGCGATGGCCACTGTCGATCAAGGAGCAGGAGAAGCTCCAGCAATGGCGGTAGAAGCCGATTCGATGCCGGACGGATCGGTTTCTGCTGCGCCATCGGACAGCAACGATCAGAGCGGCAGTACGACGGTCAGCACCAAGGGCGTTGTCGGATCGCTCAACTTAGGCCTCAATGCGGCATCGTTTGAACACCTGCGCCGCATTCTCATCCAGACCCTGATGGACCACCAAGTCGAGCAAAGCGACGAGTGGGCGCCGGCAATCATGGGCATGCTGCTCAACACAGTCAGTCTGCTGCGGCCAGAGCTGTCGGGGTACAACTACAGTATGGACTTTTGCGGCTGTGTCAAGATCAAGAAGATCCCAGGCGGAGCGATTGCAGACTCGGAATACATCACCGGCGTCGTGTGCACCAAAAACGCGATCCACAAGAACATGCTCCGAGTCATTTCCAACCCGCGCATCATGATCGTCACCTTCGCTATCGAGTACCAACGAGTGGAGAACCAGCTGGTGTCTCTCGAAGCGCTCATGACACAGGAACACGATCATCTGCACAACATGGTCAAGCGCATCCTGGCACTTGAGCCCGACGTGGTGCTGGTCGAACGGACGGTTGCCCGCGTTGCACTCGAACTTTTGCTCGATGCGGGCGTTGTGGTTGCGCAGAGCGTCAAGATGGATGCGCTGATCCACATTTCCCGATGCACCAATGCCGACATTATCCAGTCTGTCGACCGATTCGCACTCAAGCCGCAGCTCGGCACCTGCAAGTCGTTTACGTTCAAGACGTATCTCAACCTTGACATTCCCGGCTTGCGAAAGACGTTTATGTTCTTCGAAGGATGCACGCCAGCACTAGGGGCAACGCTCGTGCTGCGTGGCGCCGAAATGGACCAGCTCATGCGTGTCAAAAAGGTTGTGTACTTTATGCTGCCGATTGCAAACAGCCTGCGTCTCGAGACGAGCCTCTTGCGCGACATGTACGCCGTCACACCGCGGATCGAGCCCGAGGCAGAAGGATTGCGATCGCTTGTCACAGGCACCATGGGACCGTCTCCAACGCCATTGCCCCAGGCTATCATGGGAGGCAGTGTGTTCAGCACGGTGGGGCAGACCAGAGAGGAAGAGTCTGAGATTGCGCGTCTTATCCGGCGGTTCGAGCACACCATTCTGTCTGGATCGCCATGCGTCAAGTTTCCTGTGCCGTACACCCTCGTCAAGATGCGCGAGAAGGAGGTCCGTACTCGAGCTGCTGTGGCTGCCGCGCGTCGTCGCCCACCCCTCATGCACAGCATGAGCGAGCCGAGGTTTCGGTCAGAGACACCTAGCCAAATGGCCACGCTCGTGCAGAGTCCACAGCAACAACCACAGCAGATCACACAAGCACCGACCATGTACCAGCAAACCATGCCAGACGCATCGCACTCGCTGCCAATGTTCACTTCCCAGCCGCAACAGCTTCTTGCGCAGACAGACGGCTCGCAATTACCACCCCAGCTTCAGTCGCAGTCAAACGCCAGCCTGCCATTGAACCAGGGCACGCCGCTCTCGCAGGCCCAGTCGCTCTCGGTCGCGCCAAGCCCGCTTCCTGGCCCCAGCCCCAACTTTAGCACCATCCACTTACACAACGCTAACGCCATGGCCAGCAGCGACACGCCAATGTCAGAGAGATCTGAGCTGCCGACCTTGTTTTCTCCAGGCCCGTCCCTGTATGAGCCTACTGGATCGGTTCCGGCCGCGCCAGCTGGAGATGAGGCGGCATTGACTGCCATGCCAGAGCCCACCCGCATGTACAGCGGTCTGCTTTTCCCAGAAAACCAGCAGAGCATCACCGTGCTGTACTCGAACATGTCTCGCAGCAAGTCCGTGCCATGTGTTCCGCCGCGCCTCAACACTCTCTTATACTACCACGACGAGACGGATCTTCCCCTTGGACTGTACCTCCAGACGCTGTGCTCCGAGTCAGAGGCCATGTGCCCCGTCAAGGGCTGCGACAGTCTGCTCATGCTGCATTCGCGCATCTATGTGCACCACAATGGCAAGCTGACCGTCAGTGTTGATGCGCTTCCATGCCCAATCCCAGGCATGGAGCACCGCATCATCATGTGGAGCCTGTGCAAGATCTGCCGTCTCGGAACGCCGCCCATCCCCATGTCGGAAGAGTCGTGGAAGTACTCGTTTGGCAAGTACCTCGAGCTCGCGTTCTACCATACCAAGCTCAGCTGCCGTGCCATGGACTGCTCGCACGATGTCTATCGCGACCATATCCGGTACTTTTCGTTACGCAACCTGACTGTGCGATTCGACTACGAGTCGATTGGGCTGTACCAGGTGTCTGTGCCGCCCATCCGCCGGGTTCCCAAGTACGAGGTGCTCACAAAGCTGCGAGCGCAGGATCTCGACACGCTGCGGGGGCAGATCGAGGCGTACTGCGACTCGGTCATTGAGCGCATAAGCATGTTCACATACGAGATTGTGCCTGCGTCGCGGGTCCAGGCGTGCAAGGAGGCCATGGCCGAGTACAGCAAGCGCGCCGCATCGGACAAGAAACTGCTTCTGCAGCTGCTCCAACAGACGTCAGTGTCCAACTCGCCAGACGATCTTCTGGCACCCAATGCAGTGTACCAGACGCTGCTTGCCAAGGTGGCGCAGTGGGACGCCGACTTTGCAACGTTTGTGCGTTCGTTCCTGCAGTCGGACGCAGCGCGAGAGGGACTGCGCATGGCCGTGCAGATCAAGCGCATGTTTGCGGACCGCGACTCGATTCTGCCCGACTTCAAGTTTGGCGTGCCCGTTGTGCCGGTCAACCAAGACTCGCCGCAGTTTGATGTGGATCTCGAGGCTGCGGCTGCACTGCTCATCAATCCGGCCAAGCTGCCGATGCTGTCCGAATCGCCAACGCCTCCGCCTCCGCCACCTGTCCCTCCCAAGGCCGGCGCGGAGCTTGCAGCTGCTGCTTTGGGCAAAGTCCTTGACAATGTTGCTTGCCAACCTGCGGACGATAAGGACAGTATTGGTGTTGGCACGACTGCAATCGCTGATGCCGGAATGGTTGCCGCATCTGCCACGCCGGTCTTGGCGCTGTCCACCTCGCCTGAATCAGTGGATGTCGCTTCTTCAGCGGCCGATCTCTTGGCTGGCATGCCAGGCAGCAGCAACACTAACAGCACCAGCACCACCAGCAGCAGTAGCAACATGGCGAGCCTGTCGGACTCGGGTCTGGCGGTTGTGTCGCTGATGTCATTGGCAAACGCAGCATTGACATCTTCGGACACCGTCCCAGCCGCACTGCCAACTGGCATTGCGCCTGTCGAGGATACCTTGCAGCTTGCTATTGCTTCTGATGCGGACGCGACGGATCAGCCACCGGGTCAGCTTTCTACTATCGCGACTTTCCTTGAAGGCGTGTCGGCAACCACTGCCGCGGTCGCGGACAAGAACGACGTTCCCCTGCCACAGTGGTGGCTTCGGGTCAATGTGCTTGCCAACGACGATTCAGAAGTTGGGCAATTATCCGTCCCTGAACTCTGCAAGTCGCCTTCGGCACCTTCGCCTGACAAAGCCATACCGACAAGCGATCGTGGCGGATACGCCAGCCCGACTGGCGACCGGTCCATGGACGAAGCGACAGAAACCGGCAGATCTGTCAGTCGTGGCGATGGGCATGTGGATGACGTTGCTGCCGATGGTGGTACGGCGACTGCTGCCTCAGTCCCACGATCCGAGTCTGGTTCAAGGTCTGGCATGGCGTCGTCAGCGTTGTCATCGGCTGTCTCGGTTGCGACTCCACAGCAGATTGCTGCATCCGGCATGGCACCAGCACGAGTCATTTCTATCGCGCCTGCCACGTCAGGAGCAAGCGCCGCGTCGGATCTCAGTGCTGCGGTCACTGCGAGTGCAGTGTATGGCCAGGGCAGCCGAGCCGAGTCGGAAGGCCGTGACGATGATGTTGGCCTGATGGAGTCGGTTGACGATGGCATCATGTACCCGCGGCATCCGTCGCCCATGCGGCCCCGTCTTCGCGTCGCAGCTGTGCCGCCAAGTCCAAGCACAAGCATTGGTGCCGCAAATGCCACCACAGGCAGCATGACGGGCAACACGGGCAGTGCGAATCCTGGCTCCGCGAGCAGCGAGTCGTCCTTGTCTGCTGTGCGGCAAAAGAGGCAGTCCATCAAGGCCGGCCAGATGCTGGCGGACGAAGACGAGCCGTCGGGCGAGTGGAACACGATCACGGGCGTGGCGGCAGAGACGGTGCAGCCGCCTCCATCGCAGACGTCTGCTGCCGGCCCAGCTGTCGGCGAGCGGGCATCCATCATGAAGACGATCACGAACCTGTGGAATGGCAACGCGGCCAACTTCTTACCACTTGCGTATCCATCGTGAGTCCACTAGCTGGCCATGGTTGCTCGCCAGTCGGCAGCGTGCTGCATACTGACACAGTCGTTTTCCTGAAGGAACCCGACCGAGCATGTGTTCCCCGACTCGCTCATTATTGTGCGGGAGAGCGAGCCCAGCTCAATCATTGCGTTCACGCTCGGATCGCGGCACTACAAGGACAAGCTTGTGTCCTTGCAGGCATCGACCAAGGCAGTCACCGTGCCGTCGGATCTTGTGCAAACCGCAGGGCCAGTGGTTGGCAGTTTGTCCAGTAACGCTGGATCTGCAAGTACGGGCATCAATCTCGGTGCCGGAGGGACAGCAGCATCAGCGGCTGATGAAGCTGCACAAGTCCGATACGTGGTTGATGCCGACGACCAGGTTGGGGACGCTGACCAGCTGGAAACTGTCCCAGGCAGCACTGGGCCGCATATTCGGATGCGTGAGTATCTTGCATCGAGTGCTTTGGATCCTGGCAGCGGACACGACTGACAGCACGTGTCCAATGGCAGAGGTTTGGGATGGGCCGACGCGGATCCATTGCAAGGTGTTCTTTGCAGAGCAGTTTGAGGCGCTCCGACGCAGCTGTGGTGTAGACGAGATGTTTGTGCAGTCGCTTGCACGATGCGTCAAGTGGGACGCGTCTGGAGGACGGTCTGGGTCGATGTTCCTCAAAACGCGAGACGACTGGCTTGTTGTCAAGCAGCTGTCGCGAGCCGAAAAGGACGCACTGTGCAAGTTTGCGCCGCACTACTTTGAGCACATGACCAAGGCCATATTCAAGGATGTGAGGGAGGATGCAAGGACTGTTTGGGATGTTGCCCTGTTGGCTGACGACTAAGCATGGATGGACAGTTGCCGACCATTCTTGCCAAGATCTTTGGCTTCTACCGCATTGGGTACAAGAACCCGGCCACGGGCAAGACGGCCAAAATGGAGCTGCTCGTCATGGAGAACTTGTTCTGCAACCGGTCCATCTCGCGCATCTTTGACCTCAAGGGATCATCGCGCAACCGCCATGTGCAGTCGACGGGGCGACAGAACGAGGTGCTCATGGACGAGAACTTGCTTGAATGTGGGTTGCTGCATGTGCGCGTCTTGTCTCGCCTTGGCTATGATCGCGATGGGCATTGACTGCTTGGCCCGCAACAGTCATGTACGAGTCGCCGCTGTACATTCGCGAGTACTGCAAGGGCGTGCTCCATAGATCCATCTGGAACGACACGCTGTTCCTGTCCAAGTACAGCGTCATGGACTACTCGCTCATTGTCGGCATTGACAACGACACGGACGAGCTTGTTGTGGGCATTGTTGGTAAGTCGGCCGTTGAGCAGGCTGCATCGTCCAAGGTGTCTGGGCAAGCTGACATGAATGGTGCTGGTGCGCGACAGACTTTATCCGGACCTTTACATGGGACAAGAAGCTAGAGAGTTGGGTCAAGGAGACGGGCATTCTTGGAGGCGGCGGCAAGGAGCCGACGATTGTCACACCGCGGCAGTACAAGAGCCGGTTCCGTCAGGCCATGGATCGGTACTTTATGATTGTGCCAGATAAGCACCATTTTGTGAATTGAAGCTGCTACTTGAAGCGCAGTGATGGCCAGATCTATGCCGCCGAGTGCAGTGCTGCGGCATCCATGCATCGTCCGCACAGCCTCCTTGGCCAGAGGCTGATCCTCAAGGCTTGTGGCATGGCTCAGCAGGGCAGCCATGGCGGGCGAATCAGAGCCCGATTATCAGACGGTTTGCCCGAGCTGCGCAAGCCATGATTGCAAGATCGCTCCGCCAGAGCACTGGGCTGGCTGGTGCAGCCAGAGGCAGTCATGCGGCCATGCTGCAGAGCAGGCGTTTGCTGTCAACGGCAGAGGCAGACAAGTACTGCATGGACCTGGTGCGGTGAGTCTGCTGCCTCTGCGCAGCAACGGCATGCGACAAGCGTCGAACGGCGGCATCGGGCATGCACCATGCGACGACGCTGAGCTGAACTGAGCTGTGCTGAACCGTGATGAGCTGAGCTGGGGTGAGCTGGGCTGACAAGGTGAACACACGGTGGTGGCAGGACGCATGACTACGAGAACTATCTCGCAAACATCTTCACGCCCAGCCGCTCCCGCGCTGCAGCCGTCGCCATCCGAGCCTTCAACGTCGAGACGGCGCAGATCCGAGACATTGTATCGGAGCCCAACATTGGCAAGATGCGGATACAGTGGTGGCGAGATGGCATCGACAAGACCTTCAAGGCAAGCCGACCATGCGATCAGTCTGCACTGCACTCTTGGCTTCTTGCTTGCGTGGCGACTGATGCTTGGAGTCGGCATTGCAGGGATCGCCGCCGAGCCATCCAGTCATGCAGACGATTGCACGCACACTCGAGACCACGCGGCTGTCGCAAACATGGTTCAAGAAGATCCTGAACGCGCGAGAGGCGTACATGCAGGACAAGCAGTATGACACCATCGCCGAGCTGGAAGACTATGCCGAGAACACATCGTCGTCGGTGACGTACCTGCATCTCGAGGCGCTTGGATTACAGAACGTGCACGCCGAACACGCGGCGAGCCATATCGGCAAGGCGATTGGCATCTGCATCGCGATCCGCGCAACGCCGTTTGATGTATCCAGACGCAAGTTCCATCTACCGGCCGAGGTCATGGCGCAGGTCGGTTGCCACGGCGCGATCCTTGTGTTGTGAGGCAGCTCGCTGACACGCGAGTGTATCGCACGCGACAGCATTCGGTTGTGACGGAAGAAGTGTTCCGTAATGGCCCAAGCACCGAGCTCACAGACGCCATCTTCACGATTGCAACGCGCGCCAATGACCAGCTGCTGACCGCACGCTCGTTTGCCAAGGATGTGCCCAAGCAGGCTGTGCCTGCACTGCTTCCGCTGGTACGTGACTGGATTGGCTTGGCTGTATGCTTTCAATGCGCACACTAGCCGGCTAACCGCCGACCGTGATTGCTAGATTGCGTGCGAGCATTACCTCAAGGCTCTCGAAAAGGCAAACTTTAATGTGTTCGACCCGGAGCTGCAAAAGAAGTCCTTGGCGCTGCCCTTTAAGCTATGGACCAGTGCACGGCAGTCCAAGTACTGAGAGATGCCTGTGTTGGATGTGCTGCCACGCGTTGCGCTTCTTGAGAATGCAAATGTATTGGTATGGATATGGACGAGGATTCTGGTTCCTGGTTGAGCGGCCGAACATGTGCCCGGTGGCGAAGTTCTGTGCAGTCTGCAGCAGCCGTGGTGCTGCTGCATGTGTCGCCGTTGGGCTCGCTGTTGGTGGGCTCGTTGGTGGGCTTGTTGGTCGGCGATTGAGCAGCAAGTGCGGCAGAGTCTGGATCTGGCATGGCGCGTTGTTGCTGTGCCACTCGTGCATGCACCTCGGCGTGTCGGCATCACGCCTTTGCAGAGGCAGAGTCTCGAGCCAGCGAATCAGCGCCTGGCCCTCAAGCATAATGGCATGAGACTGGCAGTGTTTTCTTTGGGTATCTTAATCAATCAGTCGGCTAAGAGGTGCAGAGAACGACAACGAACAAAAGCCATGCCAACGCCTTCAGCAGCACCAAACACAGCCCCACTCGACCCGCAGGCATGCATATTCAACTCGCTCTTCTACCGAGCAGGCACGCAGATCCCCTTCAGTCTGCGGTTCGGCACGACGGCGGTGCTGTACAACCACGCAACAGGTGCGATCGCGCCGCTGGATGCGCAGGGAACGGCGCGGCTTGAGGCGGGCGGTGTGTACACGATCGAGGAGTCAGACTCGAGCGTGTTGCGGCTGTCGCGAGTCCCTGACTCGTACACACAAGTGCGTGGTGTGGCACAGTGTCTGTCTGTGCTGACGGCCAGCGCCACTGGCCATGGCAGCAGAGCAGTGACTGACCATGCATTCGTCTGCGTGTGCCTCCCCGTGGCAGTCTCGCCGCAACTCGGATATGCCGTCCTCGGGCGGCGACAAGTCCTTTTTCAGGTTTACGCTGGGCAGATCGAGCAACCGACGCAGGTCAGACACGGTCCTCGCGAGTGCAAACAATCGCAAGGCGCAGACCGCTGCCAAGAATGCCGGCATCATGCCCCTCAAGATACCGATCGAGACCAGCGAAGAGGTATGTGCAGACATGCATGCTGCTCAGACGATCTGAAGAGCAATACTCAGCATGCCATGCAAGCAGGCGCAAAGCGATCAGCGGAAGCGCAACATATCCGCAAGCAAGTCGGCCACCGTGCCCATGTCGTCAATGCTGTCGCCAGATGGAACGGGGTCCGAGCCTCTGACACCCATGTCTGCCGGCTTCTTCACGATGCGGCGCAAGACCAAAAAGGGCGACGACGGGCAAGAGAGCGCGTCGAGCGCAGCAACGAGTATTGCCGAGCTGAGCAAGAGCAACACGAGCGTGATGGCGCGGCGTGCATCCATGGCCGATCGGCTGGACGAAGAGGCTCCAAGCAGCCCGACAGCCATGCGAAGCGACGGCGAGGAGATGGACCTCCTCGACTTTCTTCGTGGGCCGCCCAAACACAACCGCCAGTCGTCCATCGATGGGACAGCAGGTGAACTTGCCGGCATGAGCGGCCTCACACTCAGCCAGTCGTCCAGCACGACCAATCCAGCGGGGATCGTGGGATCCGGATCCTTTGCGTCGGCGATCGGCTCCGATGCGACTGATAAACGCCAGAGCTTCCATTCGGTGGCATCATCGAGCGGCCATTCAGGGCACCAAAACATATCAACGTCCACCAGCTCATCGGCACATCCGAGCATGCGCATCAAGGCTGGATCGCAACTGCAGAGCATCCTGGCAGGCGGTGCTGACAGCGAGTCGCCAACACCGACGGGATCAGAGCCGCCTCCGCCTGGTGCGTCGGCTGGGTTCTATTCGACACTGTCGCGCGGGAACTCGGTCAATGATATGGGCAACATGTCGGTTGGAAAGACAGCCGGCAAGCGCATGGCGACTGGATTCCAGATGAGCGATGCGGAATCGCCTGTGCAGGAAGGGTTCCTGCGGACAGAGGACGGCAACCTGTTTTTCCGGATCGCTGACTATGCGCTCAGGGCATACAAGGAGACAGACACGGTGAGTGTGGTTGTGTTGGATAGGCAGATGGCTAAGTTCCTAACAGCTGATGGTGCACATTTTGGTCGGGGATGTGAGCAGGCTTCACAGAGACCAATCTTTGAAATTCATCTGGGAGGATGCACGGCCATGCCACTTCGCACCACAACCGATGATGCGTTCGAGATTATGCATCCACCTGGCGGTAGACTGCGATGCACAGCGCCGTCATACGCGATGATGGTACCATGACCTGCCCATTGGCAATGACCTCCGTGCTTGGTTTTGGAAAATGGCTATACTGACGCATGCATGCTGGCTGCCAGATCGCGTGGGTCAGCACCATCAACACCGCCAGTTCAAACATCACACTAGAGCACGGTGTGATATCCAGCCGGCTCGAAGATCTGCAGCAGTCCATCTACCGCAAAGAGTACCACTCGCTGCTGACGGCACTTCGAGACGAAACTGGCCTCTCTGATGCTGCGGCGATTGCATGCAGTGCCGATGCACTGGCTGATGACGTGCCGCACAGTCCCATGCGACAGAACAGCATGGACGACCTTGGTGTGGCCAAGATCCAGTACCAGCCCGACTCTGGTGCGCGACACTGCCATGGTCGCTGCTTGAAGTGCTGGACTGGCTGCTGACGTGTCTGACAACACAATTAGACGGCCTGCAAACACCGTTCCATGTCACGCAGGCAACACTGGACAAACTGGTCGAGCGCCTGACTGACCAGTACGGCCCCGATCGTGCTTTCATCAAGACAATCCTGCACACATACCGCCACGTGACAGACTCTGCCACGTTCTTGCAGAAACTCACGGCACGACTGCATGTATCTTTGGCATCGCTGCCGCCGTCAGCCACTTCAACATCCATCAGCACAGGCGGCAGTCAGACCAACTCGATGGTTGGAAGCGCAGAGAGTCTGACACCAGAGGCAGCCAACAACTGGCGTCCCATCATTAAGCTGAGGCAAGGCGTTCTGGCTCTCTGGCATGCCATGTACCGTGCAACCCACAAAGGCTGACCATCCGACACCACAGAACGATTGCAGTCGTGCTGACCTGGATCCGGGTGGTGTGGGCACCAGACTTTACCAACCCGGCAGCGAGAGCGTGTCTGGACCAGTTCATAGCAGCCATCCAAGGCTCGTTTGGGCCAGATGCACGCGACAAGGTGCTGGACGCAGCACACGCCGACGAGTTCAAAATCCTCAGTGGCCATTTCCGCGAGGCGGTCAAACGCCGGGTGAGCGCACGCCCTCTGCCATCGCATATCACAGCCACAACGACCGATGCTAACCAAAAACACGCATGGCATGGGCAGGAATCGCGGTACAACGCCGTAGTGGCAGCATTGCCGTCCGAGTCGCCTGTCGCCAGCAACCCCGCATCACCCGAGAAAACCAAGGCCGAGTTTCTCGATCTCGACCCGATCGAAGTTGCGCGGTACCTCACACGACGCGAGCACGAGATGCTGTGCGCGATCAAGCCGATCCATTTCCTGCTGCGGCTTTGGTGCGACGAAAAGGATCCCGTCATTGCGCGCGAGATCCGGCCCATCAACGATATGGTCGACTCGTTCAACCACGTAAGCTGCTGGTCCCTTGTGCACCATCCGCCCTCTCCACTCTCTCCCCACTCTTCTCTCCTCTCTCCTATCTTCTCTCTCCTCTTCCCCCCACTCGACTCACTCACAATCCGACTCCATCAACCAACAGGTGAGTTTCTGGGTGGCCACCGAAGTCTGCACGCAGCCCGAGCAGCGCAACCGCGCGCGGGTGATCGAGTCGTACATCCGCATCGCCAAAGAGTGCCGCAAGCTCAACAACTACGGCACGCTCATGGCGATCGTGTCGGGGCTCAACCTCGTGGCCGTGTCGCGGCTCAAGGCGACGTGGGAGACAGTCGACGCGCGGCGCGTGAAGCAGCTCGGCGAGATGGAGGGTCTGTTGTCGCCCATGAGCAATTTCCGCACGTATCGGGCCCTGCTCGATGAGCTCGAGGAAGAGGCGTACAAGACGCGTGCGCTGGCCGGTGGTGTCGGTGGAGCGGGTGGTGTCAGTGGAGCAGGTGGAGCAGGTGGCGCAGGCGGCGCGACTCCCAAGCCGTATGTGCCCATCCTGTCGCTGTTTCTCAAGGACCTGCTGTTCATGAACGACGGCAACCCAAAGATGACCGAGAGCGGGTGCATCAATGTAGATAAGCTGCGGACGCTGTACGGGCGGATACTGCAGCTGCTGATGGCGCAGGAGACTGGATACGGGCAGCTGAGCGGCGTTGGGAGTGGCGGAGCGGCCATGGCATCGACCGTTGCAGTGTATTGCAGCACCATGCGGTCGTTGAAGGAGCAGGCGCTGTACAAGTATAGTTGTCTGTGCGAGCCGAAGCAGGGCGACACGGACTCGCTCAGGCTGCGCGAGAAGTGGATGCAGCAGTCTTGATCCAGACGGCGGCGCGCTTGTGTTTTGCGCGCGCGGTTGGCCAGCAAGCAGCCATACAAGCAGCAGCCATGCAATACAATACAACGATATCATGTGTGGAAATGTCTTTATGGCCGCACAAGGGACGACGCAAAACAGTCAGGGGTGAAGGGGGGTTATGATGGGCAACGCAGAGCACACATCACCACAAGTGTGTGTCGGAGAGGAGAGTGGGTTTAAACATGCGCAAGCAGAAAGGGAGGATGGGTGGCTCGGGGAGAGAGATAAGAAAGACAAAAAAGGTGCCGAGAGGGAGAGCGGGCGGGGTGGTCGCATTTACTTCTTCTCGAACATCTTCTTGAGAGCCTCGGTGCTGAGGGACTTGGGACGCTCAATGGGGAGGCCGAGAATGCGGTCCCAGATGATGCCCGAGGTGACACCGAGAGCACGCGAGACACCAAAGAGAACAGTGTAGTAGTCCTCCTCAACGAAGCCAAAGTGCTGTTGCACGATGAGCGCGTGGTGCACAGGCAAAGCAGGATGATGGTTAGCTTACATCCGAGATGCGCGCGTCCAAATGGATACACGCCCCAAACAGACGGCCGCTGTCTTACCTGGAGGAGAACACCAGAGTGGGCATCGACGTTGGGCCAGGGGTTCTTGGTCTTGCCGTGCTCAGTGAGGACACCGGGCACGATGTTGTAGAGCTGCGAGACCATCTTGAAGAGGGGGTCGGTGGGGAGGTGCTTGAGAGCAAACTCGCGCTGGCAAGAGTAGCGGGGGTCGGTCTTGCGGAGCACGGCGTGGCCGTAGCCGGGAACGACCTGGCCGCTCTTGAGAGTCTTCCAGATGTAGTCCTTGATCTGCTCGTCCGAAGCACCGAGGCCAACCTCGTTCTTCATCTTGATGATCCAGCGGAGCACCTCCTGGTTGGCGAGGCCGTGGAGAGGGCCGGCGAGACCGTTGAGACCAGCGGCGAACGAGAGGTAGGGGTCGGAGAGGGCCGAGGCGACGAGGTGGGTGGCGTGGGCACTGGTTGAGTGTGCAGATATTCAGATGATTGGCGCATTGAGCATTCAGACAGATGCGATGCGATGCGATTAGGACGGAAAAGGCAACATTGGACGAGGTCAGTTTGAGAGTAGCGTGCGACAAGACAAGCCATCGATGCGCAGTCGACAGGAGCGCCGATGGAGCAGATGGAGCAGATGTGGGCAGATGGAGCGGATTGGCGCGATCGCACAGCCAACGTACCTGACGTTGCCGCCCTCGTGGTCCGAGTGGATGGTGAGGTACAGACGCATGAGCTCAACAAACTTGGGGTCCTTGTAGCCGAGGAGGTGGGCAAAGTTGGCGCCGTAGTCGAGGGTGGGGTCGATGTCGGGGACCTTGCCGTCCTTGAACACGTTGCGGTAGATGCGGGCGGCAATGTTGGGCAGCTTGGCAATGAGGTCCATGGCGTCCTCGTAGTAGTAGTCCCAGTACTGGACCTTGGACACGCCGGCCTGGTAGGCCTTGGCAAACGACGACTCCTGCTGCAGGGCGGTGACGGCGAGCGAGAACTGCGACATGGGGTGCAGGGTGTTGGGGCAGCGGTCGAGGATGTCCTCGACGTAGGCCGGGATGGCCGAGCGGGCGGCCCAGTCGGCCGACAGCTGGCGCACCTGCTCGGTGGTCGGGATCTCGCCCGTCACGAGCAGCCAGAACAGGCCCTCGGGCAGCGGCTCGTCGCCGCCGTCGGCCTTGGGCAGCAGCTTCTGGCACTCGGGGATGGTGTAGCCGCGGAAGCGGATGCCCTCGTCGGCGTCGAGCACCGACGTCTCCCACACGAGGCCCTTGATGCCGCGCATGCCGCCGTACGCCATGTCGACGGTCGTCTCGCCGAGCACCTTGGCGCCGTGCGTCTTGCGGAACTCCTTGACCTCGGCCTGCTTCTTGGGGATGATCTCGACGAGGCGCTCCTTGAGCGTCTGCGGCTTGGCCGTGGCGAACGAGCGCACGGCAAAGGCCGACGCCGACGGGCGGGCAGCAGCGAGCGTCTGTTGCCGCCGTCGTCGCCAGAGTCGTCGTCGTTACAGTCGTCGTCGTTACAGTCGTAATAGTCGTCACAGTCACAGGCGTCCATCCACGGTCAGCATTCGGCACGCATCCATCCGCAGCCGCCAAGATCACACGGCTGGCTGGCTAGCTGGCTGGAGGAGGTTGGCTAGAAGAGGCGGTGGCGGCAGCCTGCTGGTGGACGGCTGCATGGCTGCATGACCATCAACCGGCTGCCTGCCTACCTGCATGCGTCTGCCTGCCTGAGTCTGGCTGCCTGCGCCAGAGGCACACGGCACTGCATGCTTGCATGCGACCAAGAACAGCAGCAGAGTGCCAGCCAGCGTGCCAGCGACCAAGAACAGCAGCAGCGTGCCAACACCATACGGCGCTACTCCCTCTCCAAGCCAGCCAACGACCAGCCGACCAGCCAACCGACCAGCCAGTCAGCCACGCAGCACATGGGCACTTACAGCAGCCTGACGTGCAATGGAAAACATGATGTTGCGTGGGTGTCAAAGCACGGCCCGTCGCGTGCTCGAGAACAAAACGGCGCTGCGGCTCTGCGGAATTGTTGCTCCGTGAACGCCGTGTTTATTCCTCTGCATTCATGCCACGTGCAAGCGCCTCCAACAGGCCGCATGCAAGCGGCGAGGCATGCCCATCCATCAGTCCACAGTCCGCCAGTCCGCCCGCTCGCCAGTCCGCCCGCTCTCCTGCCTGCCTGTCTGCCGGCCGGCCAGCCCCGATCAGGCCGACTGCACGTCAAACACGTTCGACACAAACGCCGTAAAGTCGTAGCCGTTGTTGTCGGTGCGCGGGAGGTTGGCCTTGAGGTACTCGACGATCGCGGGCGGGATGCTGCCGCGGTACAGGTCCTCTTCCGTCACAAACGACTTGTCGACGGCGAGCGTCTGGAACGAGATCAGCAGCTGGTCCGGCGTCGTCTTGTCCTCCTCCAGGTTGCGGAGGTAGTCGATAAACTGTGCATTTGGCAGTCGTGTGCAGCGGCAGAAGCGGTTAGCAATCCTGGCCCAGTCGAGCTGGATGCGATCGGGACCATCAGACATGCCTGCTCAAACGAAATCTCGTCGGTGCCGCCCGACACTTGCAGGAACGTCTGCTCAAACTCGTCGTCCTGCATGCACAGACACGCATGGGGATCAAGCAAGAGCCAGTCAGTCAGTCAGTCAGCCAGTCAGACCGATCTACTCAAGCACATCCAACTGCCACACTGGCAGCATACCTTGAGAGCAGTGCCCTCAGACTGCAGAGCCGCCTTGAACTCTTCGCGCTTGAGCGTGTTGGAGTTGTCGCGGTCAAAGTGCTTGAACGTCTCCGAGTACTCCTCGAGCTGCGCAGGCGTAAAGTTGGTTTTGGTGCGCGCCACCATCTGGTTCTCGATAAACCCGAGCTTCTTGGTCAGCGACGTCGTGAGCAGCCCGAAATCAAACGTGAGGTCCTCGACCGTGTAGATGGTGTACTCGTTGTCGTCAATGTTGGCTTCCACGAGCGCGTCGTTGAGCGACTGGATCTGCTCCAGCGACCGCTTGACCGGCTCGAGGCGGCCAATGAGCGACTTGGTCGTGTCCATCTGCTGCTCAAGGTCGCCTTGCAGAGACGCCAGCTGGCGCGAAATCTCGTTGATGGCCTCTTGGAACGAGTTGGCCACCTGCGCGTACTCTTTGCGGAGACGGTCCTTGGATTCGCGGATGTAGTGCGTGATGGAGCGCTTGCGGCTCGCCTCGGCCTCGACAAGCACGCCCCAGTGGTGGTCCAGGTCGGCCAGAGTGTAGCCAGGAGGCGGGTTGTACGTCTTGAGGTTGTACGTCTTGAGCTTGGTCTGGATGTTGCCCAGCAGCTGTGCTCGCGCCAAAAGGATTCGCCGCAAGCCGTGCAGCCACGCCAATCAGGTCCAGCCACGGTCAGCATCGCCCAATAATTCACTCGGTGGACACATTAATCCAGAAACGCCAAGAGCAGCCCGGAGCAACTCACGCTGTCGAGCTCGCGACGCTCAGTCACCCAGCCGCGCTTCGTGGTCGTCTTGTAGTCCTCAAACTCGTGGAGCTGGCGACGCGCGTCGGTGTAGCCAGAGAACGTGGCCCGTCCCCAAATGGTCTGGATGCCGCTGATGGACTCGAGCAGCTCGCGCACACGGCGCTCATAGTCATTCTGCATCTCCCATGCCTGGTGCAGCACCTGTGAAACACGCAAGCCCATTGGATGCGATGACCGTTAGGACGCAATGCAACGACGCAAAGGATCAGGATGGCGCCAGCCCACCTGGCCAAGCTGACCGACACGGCGACCGGCAGTGCCAAACTTGTCTGGGTTCCATGCGAGCGTCAGCATCCATGCCAACCAAAGCAGCAGTCCAAAAGCCCGACTCACCAAGCGCAGAAAACGCGTGGAAGTACTGCGCGACATAGGTCATCACCGAACGCTCATCGGGCTGCCATCCGAGACAGGCCAACGTCAGCAACTGCACCTTGACTGTCTGCAAACCAACGAATCATGAACGTACCCTGACCACATCGACAATATCCTCGACAGCAAACAGCTTTGGGATACCCAGATGACGCTCAGCGACATCAAACGCAAGCTGGGTGTTGGCATGCTTCTGCTTCTTGTCGAGCGCAAAGTAGTTGATGAGGTCCGGGCGGTGGCGATGGATGAGGCCGCAGAGCGCCAGGCCGTCCTGCCAGCTGAACGTAAAGTCCTTGATGAAAAAGTCGGCCGAGTACGGGGTAGTGCGGCGCTGGCACCAGAGGAGCAGGCCTTCCTTGGCCGTCAGACCCTCTTCGCTGATGTTGGCGATGGTGAAACGCAGAATAATCGTCCAGATGAGACCAAGGATCAGCTTGGCATTCGAGTCGACAATGTCCTGGACACCGAGTGGGCGATCGGCAGGCAGGCAGACAGGCAGGCATGCATTGCGTCAGTCTGTGCGGAGCTGCAATCAAGACACTATGCCGTATCTGTGCTGCAAATGGCCAAATACCTCGGCACCAATGTTGGTCAGATTGACGCCGCGCTTCTTGATGTACTCGAGCGCCTTGTTCACGTTCTCGATCTTCTGCAGGCGCAGCCGGGGGGCACGGGTGTACTTGCCCAGACTCTCATCGCCAATGATTTCTGATGTCCATGATCAGTCTGCGAGTCTCTGACAGCGCGCCGTCCAACAACAGCCGCACATACCCAGAAGCTGGATAAGACTCTCGCCGGAAGACAGATCAGTGTCGAGATCGACAATGGGAGGAAGGTCCGACTTTTTGAGCTGGTTGTTGATCCAGTTGGTGAAGGCTGTCGACAGTACGTCCGCCAAAACAGCCAGTCAGAGAGCCAGACAGAGATACCTTTGGTCAGCACGCTGCGCAACACATTGTGGACAATCGCTGCTGGAGGGCACTCACTCTTCTTTTGGATGACCTCCCAGCTGCGGTCCATGACACTGTGCAGGTCAAGCGGAGCATGACCGTCAAAGCCAGCCAGCGTCAGATTGCGGGGTGGGTCGGAGCCACGATCGACGCGGGCCAGGCCAAGCCATGATTGATAATCAGAACGCGGCGACCGTCGAGAATCATCGAGTATTGCAGCCGTCGTCGTCGTCGTCGTCGTCGTCGTCGTCGTCGTGGTTGTTGTTGTCGCAGACGGGCAGACGGACCAACAGGCAGAAGGGCAAGCAAGCAGTCGGCCGGGGCACGGCGAAGCGAGCAGTGGGCAGCGTTTGACAGGTTAGAAGAGCAAGGCGTCAGCGCCACGTCACAAACTGAATGGGCAACGCTGGCTCGGGTGCTGATGCCGCAATGCCTGCTGCTCTGGGCACTGTACCCGCACCGCATGCCATGCCGGCACGGCAAGCCCATCCCATCCCATCACAGCCAAGCGCAGCCCAGTCCAGCCCAAGTCCAGCCCAAGTCCAGCCCAGTCCAAGTCCTGGCAGGCCAAGCCAGGCCAGACGCCGTCGACAAACCGGCGAGCAGCAGCAGCACAGGTGGGGGAGAGGTGTGCAGGAGGCCGGATGCAGAGAGTGCCGTACAGTGAAAGGTCCCATCCACAGAGCATCAACAGCCACAGCAGCGTGACAAGAGCGGCGACTGCATACCGCGCCGTGTCCTTGACTTGCTCGTACGAGGCCTTGCTGCCGCCGCTGAATGTGGCGGACGTGGCCGACGTGGGCGTGGTGCGCGACGGTGACGCCATCTGGATCAGATCAGGTTTTGGACGCGAGGGAAAGTGTGTGTGGAATGCGCGTGGAATGCGCGTGGAATGGGTGTGGAATGCGTGTGGAATGTGTGTGGACAGCAAGGGCAGAACCAGATCCGACTGCTCGCTGCTCGGTTCAACAGTCCCATGGACACCAAGGCAGCCATAAACCAAGTGCAAAACACTGTAAAAGGAGGGCTGTAAAATGATGTAATGACCAGACTGGCGGACAGCCAAAGGAAAGGCAAAGGACAGACAAAGAACAAAGGAAAGACAAAGGAGAGTCAACGGACAGGCAGGCAGGCAGACGGCACGGCTACTCTTCGTCACAGCGATCCCCGCCCTTGTCGCCCTTTTCCTCGACGACTTCCTCAACAACCTTGACCGCCTTGGCCTCTTGCTTGTCATGCGACTGTAACCGCCCGCAGGTCAGCCGACGCCCAATGCACATGCACAGCACAAACACCAAACCTACTCGCCTTGTTTTGGAATGCGTACGTGACAATGCCAGTCGCCTTGGCCTGCTCGCGCAGCAGGTGGTCATAGATCTTGCCAATCTCGAGTCCAGAGAAATGGTTCCATGTGCTTGTGTCGGCTGCCGTCGCGCCCGTGTTGATCGTGCCCTCGACCTGCTTGATCATCTGGCGGCCCTTGACACACCGCTTGCACTTGAACGTGTCGTGCGTGTCACTCATGGTTTGCTCATTGTACGCAAACAGCTGCCGCAGTGCTTCGAGCGAAAAGTGGCGCTCCACGTCCTGCTCTTCGTCAACGACACAGGACGAGAGCGACTGCTTGTGCGCTTGGCCTGTTGGTCCAGGGTTCCGTGCAAACACGCCATGCCACACGGTGTCAGATGGACAATCGGCATTGGAGGCGATGCGCATGTGCGAGTGCAGGTGGGCCTACGCTGGAAGATCTTTTCTTCAATGGTGCCGGTTGCAATGAAGCGGTAGATGAAGCACATCTTCTTCTGGCCATCTGCAGTCACAGTCCAGCCACCATGCACGATTAGCAGTCGACGCGACCATGCATGCTGACAGACAGTCGAGCGAACACTCACCACGCCAGACACGGGCAAGAGCCTGCGCATCGTTGGCAGGGTTCCAGTCGGGATCCATGAGAATGAGTCTGTTGGCGCCAATCTACTCGGAACAGCCAGTGTCAGCCAGGACATCCCACCACACGCAACCCGCGCATCACAGCAAGCTCACCAAGTTGATGCCGCATCCACCAGCCTTGCTCGACAGCAGGAAGATAAACTCTGGCGTTGTCGGGTCGTTGAAGCGATCAACAAGCTTCTGGCGGTTGCTGATGGTCATGGACCCGTCCAGACGGCACAGCCTCCACTTTTTTGTTGTTGCACATCTTCTCGATGCCGTCCAGCGTCTGCGTGTAGTTGGAAATGAGCACAATCTTGTCATTGCCCTCGTTCCTGCCGGTCGCATCGGTTGCACACGCCAGCCAGTTAGCACAGACCAAGCACGCAGCCCCCAAGCGGTGCTTGCAGTCAGAGACGCACTTCATCTGGTTGAGCATCAGGTACAGCATGTACATCTTTCCAGAGTACTGGGGCTGGCAGTCCTTGAAGTTGAAGTCGGGCGGAAGGAACTGAGGCGGAATGTCGTCCTTGTCGATCAGCGACGGATGGTTGACGAGCTTCTTGAGTGTTGTGATGATCTTGAGCGAGCTCGTGCCGCCGTTCTTGTTCGTCTTCTTCTCCTTGGCGGTCGCAAGACGCGCCATTTCGTGGCTCGAGAGGTGCCGGTAGATGTTGGCCTGCATCTCAGAGAGCTTGCAAAACACCACGTACTCGTACTTGACGGGCAGATACTTGGTGAGCAGTTCGGCTGTGCGGCGGATGATGAACTTGTTCGCGACGGTGAGCAGCTCACGGAGACGCTCCTCGCTGGTCTGGCGGTCCTTTTCCGAGGCATCTGCGTCACGGCCTCGCAAGATGGGAAGCTCAAACTTTTTGCGGAACTCTGCCTCTGTGCCGAGCACGCCAGGGATCGCAAAGTCGAGCAGACTAAAGTACTCTGTCAGATCGTTCTGGATGGGCGTGCCAGACAGAATGACGCGGCGTTTGGCTTTGAGGAGGTTCAGCGACATGTATGTGTTCGAGTCGGCGTTCTTGAGACGGTGGCCTGCCGCGTGCGCAGACACACATGCATTGACGAGTCAGTGTGGGAACTGTGATATGGCGGTTGAACATGAAGCACCTTCATCGCAAAGCAGCATGCCAATCTCTGTCTTGCACAGCTGCGGCGAGTAGATGCGCAATGTCTCGTACGAAACAATCAGCACTGGCGACCACCAGACCCCATCCGGCTGTTAGTCAGAACATGTCTTGATCCGCAATCGACCCAGCGTACATCGCATACCAGGGTAGACGATGCCGCGGCCCTTGGCAGACACAAAGAGCTCAATATCCTTGATGGTCTGCTCCTTGGAAGCTTTGCCGTCGCAGGCATATGGGCGGATGCGGCCAGGACCGAGCCACTTGACAAGCTCATTAGCCCAGTTCTTGACCAGACTCGAAGGGCACGCAATGATGGCCTGACGGATCATGTGCGGCAGTAGGAGACACATGGCATGTCAATGTGAGCCGTGCCGTCCAAGCCGCGCTTGTCGGCCACCATAGAGCATTGGCCAACCGACCTTTTCGATGCAGGGCTTTCCAGGCGTCGGCGACTGGCGGAGATGCGTCCACAGCAGCGCAATGCACTGGAGCGTCTTGCCCAGACCCATCTCGTCGGCCATGATGCATCCGAACGCGTTCTCGGCCGTCAGCCCTGTGGTGCAGTTGTACAGGAAGCGCAGACCCTCGATCTGGTGGGGACGCAGCACGCGGCCCAGAATGGGATCGACGACCACGTGGACCTCGCCCAGGTTGGGCTTCTTTCCAATGGTGGTGGACTTGAGCAGCTCGAGCTTCTCAAACTCGGTGAGGACGACCTTTGGCTCGTACAGGATGACGGCATCGGGGGCTTCGGGGTCGTGCATGGGGTCGAGGTTGATGACGGCCCTGCGCCGGACGCCGAGGGTCGTGCCCGAGCGAATGCCGCCGCCGGTCAGCTTGATGTTTGGCTTGAGCGATGGGACCTGGCAGGCGGAGGGAGCAGAGTGAGCAGAGTGAGTGAGTGAGCCGAGACGCGTGTGGCAGGGCAGCCAAGGGCGGCGTCCGAATCGGGAAGCTGCGATCCGGACAGGGAGCACAAGCGCACAAGCCTCGAGCACACGGGCAAGCCTTGGAGAAGGACAGACGCCAGCGTAGACGTCGACGTAGACACGCACACAGACGCACCTTGAATGGCTTGGTGATGAGCGCAATCGCGGCGTTGGGGTCGATCTGGCGCAGGGGCAGCTTGGGCTGCGGGAACACGCACAGCGTCGAGTTGTAGCCCTGGTCGGCGGGGTCGGCCGCGCGCACCAGGCCCAGCCGCCGGCCCACGATGGTGCGGCCGTACGACGCATCCTTCTCGCCCACGTACACCTTCTTGCGCCGCAGCGTGGCCACCAGCGCCGACGCCGCCGTCGTGCCCTTGAACCCGAGCGTCACCGTCGATGTGCGCTGGTTGACCCCCCGCCCCGTGGTGTGCTGCCGGGTCGTGCGGGGCTGCACCTGCGTGCGTGCCCGCACGGCGTTGCGTCCACCGGCCCGGCCTTGGCCATCGTCGCTGTCGTCGCTGTCGTGCTCGCCAGCGGCTGCGGCTGCAGCGGCTGCACTGCGGCTGCGCTTGGATCCAGCAGTTGCACTTGGAGCACCGGGAGCAGCTGAGGCGGCCGTCTTTCCGGGCGACAGCTGAAAATCGCCGTCGCCGTCGTCGTCACCTCCGCCACCGCCCACGTCCGCATGCGCCATGTCGCATCGTAGTCGACATCGTAGTCGCCGTCGTCGTAGGCCTCGTAGGCGTCGCCGTAGTGGGCAGTGCTGCCTTCAACAAGGGGAGCCATTGGCGATGGCGTGGTCGATGGATGGATTCTGACGCGGCAACCGTGCAAACGTGCAAACGTGCGAGATTGTCGCTTTGTGCCTGGCTTGCACAACCACACACAGACGACCGACATGAGCAGCAACACGAGCAGCAACACGAGCAGCAGCACGAGCACCAAGGCAGGGTCGCACAGAGCCAACGCTCTCCGGCCGTGGCTGGCCCAGTCTGGCGCATCGGCCGTTGTCGGCCACGAGGCACGGCGCCAGCGAGCCCTCGAGGACCAGCGCGAGAAGCGGCAGCTGCGGGTCGAAGCGGCACGCCGTCTGACGATGCAGCTGACGCAGCTGGCCGACGACGAAGACGCCGTCCATGCACCTGCTTCTACACCTGCATCTGCACCTGAGACCGTACCCACACACGAAGCCACACACGAAGCAACACCAATGCTGGCTGCTGGCCTTGTGGCCGACGACGAGCAGGTGCATGCCATGGAGGGCGTGCGCAAGTCGTCGGCTCGCACGCGGCGGACAGCCTTTCCCAAGTGAGTGACGGTCGGATCGATGCGTGCGTCATGCGCACACGATGGCTGACGATCAGCATGGCCGGTGGTGCCAGACCGCAGGTGTTCATGGAGGCAGAGTGGCTGGCGGACATTCCCGAGGATTTCGAGTCTGCATGGCTGGCCGTGGTGGTGCCCAGAGGCGAGCGGTGTCTGCTCATCTCGTCGCGCGGACGCACGGTCAGCAGACGCGCCGACGGCACCCGCATCGACATGTTCCTGTCGTGTCTGCCCGGAGGATCCTATGCTGCAGTGTAGGTCCGATGTGCGTGTCTGAAGATGCAGGCAGACAGGCAGGCGGCGGAGGCAGGCAGACCATGCTCACACGGTGGATGGATCGCGTCCTGTCCCCTTGGCCAGTTCGCCTCGCCAGAGCAAGCCGTGCATCCTGGACTGCTTCTATGTGCCCTCGACACAGACCTACCACGTGCTGGACATTCTGTGCTGGAACGGCAACCATGTGGACGAGTGCGACACAGAGTTCCGGTGCGTGCCATGTGTGCCATGTGCGCTTTGCGTCAGTGCTGGACAGCCGTGTGCCAGACACACCGACGCTGGAAGGACTGACCAGCACCGGTCTGTCCGGCCGATCGCACCAGGTTCTTCTGGCTGCAAACCAAGCTGGCAGAGGCCGACGTGGCGCGAGTCGCGCAGGCCAACCAGCGCAGCATTGTGCCCCTGGCCGTGCGCACATGCAGCCGACCAGATCTGCGGGATGCCGTCGCGCGGGCAGAGCAGGATGCGTTTGCGGCCGGGATGCTGCTGTACAACAAGCAGTGCGTGTACTGCACAGGCGAGAGCACGCCCCTGTGCTGCCGCGTCGTGTTTCCTGGCCGTGGAGACAGCCGAGTGGCGGGCCACAGGATAGGCGCCGCCTCTGGTGGACACGGCAACATTGGGATCGATGATGAATCGGCTGCTGCCGCGTGGGCGGTGCTGGCCAGCTGGGCCGCGCAATGAACCCAAGCAGCCGTTGCTGCATCTGGCCAGCGTGCTCGCCCATGGCCTCACTGGCGGGCCTCACTGGCGGGCCCACTGGCCGCCATGGCAGGGCATTCAGCGACACTCTCCCAAGGCCAGCGTCCACCGGCATCCACCCGCAGGGCCATGCCCGGCCAATCAGCGCCCGATCCTCAGGCGATGCCATTTTTGCATCGGGTTTTGGCGTCAGGTGGCAGCGGTTGACCAAGCGACTCGCTGACAGCCAGAGCCGCAGACGACAACGACGACAACGACGACGCCGGCCTCCGCAGCGCACGCCCACGCCCACGCCACACCCCCAGCCAGGTGAGGGGCTGCCATGCGCTGCTGCAGCCGGCAGCAGGCGTGCTTATCGCGCAGTCATGTCGGCGTGTCTGTGTGTGTGTGTGGCCGTCACGGGCACGACCAGCGAGCCGCAGGCTTGAAGACGCACCAGCGCATGCAAACTGACCCGCCTGTTGCCCGCCGCAGAGATCTCTTGGCATTGCGCCGCCTGCCTGCCTGCCCGCCCGTCTTCCCGCTCGTCTGCTCGCTCGCTCGCTCGCTGCATTGCATTGCATTGCTTTGCGCACTCGGCCAGCCATCCGCCATCCCCAGTAAGCAAGCACCGCCCAGCCAGCCCAGCCATCCCAGCCAGCCCAAGCCAGCCAGCCAGCCCAGCCATCATTCCTGCCTCCACACCCGCCTGCATTCGGTCGTTTTCAGCAAAGCGACTGCCAACGGACTGCCATACGACTGCCATAGGACTGCCATAGGACTGCCTGCCTGCCGGTCGGCCAGTCGCCCAGCCAGCCCGCCATCACAGCCTGCCGCCTCGACTGCAGCACCTGCATCGACCGCCCCCCGCTCGGCAGCATACCCCACCCACACCACCCCACACCTTCCCGCCGCCTGCCCCAGCCGTGCCCGCCAAGACCCGTTTCACGTTCCCGTCCGAAGCAGCACAATTGACGCAGCCCTGCCTGCGCATACCATTATTCCACTGCTCGTGACAAGGCGCCTCTTGCCCGATCGAGTGTCGTCTTGCGGCGTCTTGCGGTCGTCTTGCTGCCATATTCTCGTCAACTGCATCGCTGCCTGCACCGCTGCCTGCACGCCCACCAACGAGCCCCTCATTCAACCACGCCGCGTCGAGCCTTGAACCCGCCGCTGCACCTGCACTTGACCGATCCGACCGTGATCTTGCTCGCCAATGCATTCGTCGTCACAGCCCCCTCTGGCTGCGTCTGATCCCGCAGCCGATCCAGCCCCCGATGTGTCGTCCTCGTCGTCCGTGTCCATGGAGGCCATGACCGCCATGGCAGCCAACCCCGCAGACTTCTTCAGCCTGATGCCCAAGGACCTGTCTGCCATGTCCATCGATCCAAGCCTCGCGTCGCTGTGGTCGTCGGTGGCTGCAGACGCCACCATGGCCACATCGTGGCTGCAGCCATCGTTTGCTGCCGACGACGCCAGCATGGCCAGCAGCATATCCAGCATGTCCAGCCTGGCCAGCCTGGCCAGCCACAACAACACGCTCGTGTTCTCCGAGTCGGCCGCCATGTCCATGTCTGCCGCCAGCTCGCCCCGCTCGCACTTTGCGTCCGTGTCGCCGCCACAGCCCGCACCGCTGCTGGGCGATCACTCCCACCTGTGCCACATGGACCCGCTGCCGGATCCTGTGAGCGACGAGTCGCTGTTTGACTGCGTCGACCTGTCCGACTCGTCACCGCCGCCCCAGGTGCCGCTTCCGCCGCCGTCGTCGTCGTACGCATCGGCCCTGCCCATGTCGTTGTCCATGGCCATGGCGATGCACGGCTCGTTTGACGCGCTGCACCTCCTGTCGCGGCCACCGATCCCGGCCAGCCTGGATTCTGGATCCACAGCAGCAGCAGCAGCAGCGGCATCAATACCAGCATCAGAAGGAGCGCCAACAGGGCATCGCCGTCAGAAGCAGCAGAAGCAAGAGTATCGCCAGAAGGAGCATCAATCTCAGCAACAGCATCAGTAGCTGCTGCTGCTGCTGCTGCCGCGACATCGGCGACGTCGTCGATGCTGGCGTCCGGCTTGTCCAGCCCAACGCAAGGGCCGCTGCACCACGAGCTGCACCACGAGCCGCATCACTGGCTGCTGTCGCTGCCTGCGTCGCCCTCGTCGTCGGCATCGCTGGCGGCGTCTGCTGCTCCGTTTATGCTCGACATCTCCGCACTGCCGCTGCAGGGCAGCCACCACCACCACAACCACCACAACCACGACGACGACGACAACGACGATGACAACGACGATGACGATGGCCGCAGCTACAACCACCGCAGTCATGCCTTTCAAGATCGCACATCTCCGTGCTTTTCGCATCAACACTCGCAGCCGTGCTCGTCCTCGTCCTCGTCCTCGCTGCCATCGTCGTCCTCGCCGCTCCAAGGCCCGCTGTCTCCGCGCGACATGGGCGTCCTCACGTCCACGCCGTCGCTGTCCAACGGCCGCATCGACTTCAAGCTGCTGCCAAACCCCATCCTGTTCCCGCAGCACTCGTCCTCGCACCCGCACGAGTCGCTGCATCTGCCTGTCTCACCGCTGCTGCCCATGCCCGCCGAGGCCGCTCCCGCTCATGTCTCGGTCGCGCTCGCTTGCCGCTGCATCTGCCATGCACAGCCACACGCGTGGCGCAAGAGACACTTCTGGCGGTGCATTGAGCGACAGACGCGATTTCGGAATGGACGCGCACATGGACATGCACATGGATGTGGACCTGCGCATGGATGCCGCTGTGGACATGGCCGTGGACGTCGACGCGGTTGCCTTTGTCAACGTACGCGTTTTGCCTTTGTGCTTCCTGTCCCAGCTGCTCTTTCCTGACTCTATGCTGACATGCCCTTGTCCTTGCTTGCTGACCGTGGTCACGCCGCATGCACCCACGCATGCAGCTCGCCTCATGCTCGCCCTCTCGCATGCCCCCGCCATCGACCGCGTCTTCGGCCATACTCTGTTTGACGATGACAAGAGCTTGCTGATCTGCACAGCATGGACTCCACAACCTGCTCTCGCACGTACTCGTCAAGGGATGCATCTCTATCTGTCAAGCACGAGTCTCCCGAGCCAGAGGACGCCTCTGCGCTGTCGCTGGATCTGGTCGGCAGCAGACGCAACAGCCACTCCGAGTCCATCACAGACTGTGAAACGGCTTCGGTGGGCGGATCTGTATCGGCAAAAACAGATGCAAGTGAGGCCACTTGCACCAGCACAACCACAACTGCAAGCGCGTCTGGCGCATCAGCCCGCAAGAGCAGAAAGCGCAAGAGCACAGCAGCATCCGCATCTGCCACAGCATCCAAGGCCCCCAAAACTACCACTGCATCGCAATCGTCAGCGCCCGCCGTGGCCAAGACTCGCAGCCAACCCGCACGCAAATCACCTGCTTCTGCCTCTGCAGCGACCACAACAGCCAAAGATGACTGTGACATCAACATCGGCACGGCAAGTGCAAAGAGCGCGGCTGGTTTGGGCTCGGCCAAGAAGCCCAGCAGTCGCGCAAAGGCACAGCCAAAGAGCAAGGCGGCTGCCAAGGCGTTGGCACTGGCGAACAGTGCAGTTGCTGATGCTTCCATCAGCGACGACGTCTACACGCCGCCTGCTGATTGTCCCGAGGGCTATGCTTCGCCTCGCCGGTCGCTGCGTCCAACGGTCTTTGAAGGCTTCACGCAGCTCAACTTGGACTGGTGTCGGTACTGCGGCGTCACACAGCGTGCCCAAACGGCTGCTTTCCGCCTGGGCCGTGGGGCAAGCGCACACTCTGCAACAAGCACGGCTGCGACTACAAGGGCTACGGGTACATTGAGAAGGAGCCTCGCCTTAACCTGACAGCCTTTGCCCACGAGCACGTCAAGGAGCGCCTGCGTCCCATCTTGCAGGACTGGTGTGCGTCGTGCTTCCAGCCGCACTCTCTTGCCGGCAACATTCTTGTCCAGTGCGATGGCTGCTGTCGCGCGTACCACGAGCAGTGCTGCAAAGTGCCGATTCCGGCTGGCGTGGTTGATGGCACATCAACCCAGAAGTGGTACTGCGATTCGGCGTGCAGCACAACGAGCACAACGGGATGTGTCATGATCGAAGTGCCCAAGCGCAACCTGCCTCTCATGCGCTCCATGGCCCGCCCGCCTGGATCTGGAAAGGCTGCTGCCGCCGCCGCCGCTGCTGCTGCTGCCCTTGCGTCTGCCAAGGTCGATTCGGTTGCTGCATCGTCTCCTGTCGCGTCTCTGGCTGGTACGGCATCCAAGTCTGCTGGAAAGACAGCATCCAAAACAGTTGCTGCCTCGCGATCCGGCTCCAAGTCTGCGGCCAAGTCGTCCAGTGCCAAGGCAGACTGCGGCCCAGAGCCTGAGAGCATGGCGTCTCCAGAGCTTGGTACCATCCCGATCCAAAAGACAGCCTCGTTGCCCATCAAGCTCAAGATGCGCAAGCCCTGCACTATCGATGCCTCTGAGACGAGTCCTACCGACACGCGCGAGGTTAGCCGGCAATGGGCGAGTGGAATCATGTGCTCTCTCCTGCACCAAGCGATACCGCTCAGCCGACGGCCGGTTGCGGCTTGTGCCCGACGTCCAACCTGCACGGTCACGGCTATGGACAGTCTGCCTGCTGTGGCACTGATGCGCACAGTCACCACGCCGACATGGATCTCGAGGGCCACCTGGCAGACGATGACGACGACGACCTGTTCCTGGAGACGGACGACGAAGACTTTGGGCTGTGCGGCTCTCTCAGCCAGAGCCAGATTGCTGCATCCATGGACGTATGCATGGACATGGACGGGCCGCACAGCATGTGTCTTGCCACGCCTCCCGACTCGGGCTCCGGCCACGCCCTCGAGAACGATCAAGCAGCTGCCGAGCACAGCAGTGAGGATGACGAGGAAGACCTGAGCGATGACGCGTATCTGCAGAGGTATGCTGCTCTTTCGACAGCCACTGGCTGGCTGATCGTGTCCCTGGTGCTGACCGTCCCCCTCACATACCTTGACAGACATGCCAAGTACGAGCTTCGCGAGCACACGATCCGAACAGGGATGGTGCTATGCACCGCATGATACCACTGCCGGCCAGTCGTCCACTCGCAGCCCATCCACCCATCACCCATTTTTGCTTTCATTACTCGACACGGGACTTTCAGACCCACCCGTCGCTCTTTTCTCTCTCCCCCCATTTACCACCAACCCACTACACTCGCTACACTCGTCTTTTTATCCATCTCTCCATCCATTCATCCATCTATGCATCCGTTCATCCGCGACTCTTTGTATCCGGTCGACCCAACCCGACCCAACCCGACACGACACGACACGACACGACCCGCTGTCGACACACAAGCACCCGATCCGCCTGATCGCGTTCTTGCCTCGCAGGAGGGCCGTCGACCCTGCAGAACATCACGCCATTCTCGGTTCTTGATTCCCCAGTCCTCAGGTGTCGGCTCTCTCCAGACACGGATGCCACGGTTGTTGTACCTCTGACCCCACCCGTCCACATCCACCCACATCCACATTCCTCTCTTTTTGGTCGCATGGCCATTTTCCCTCCCTTCCGCCTTCCGCCTTCTCCATCACATACATATTCTCTTGTTGCCATATCTGCGTGTCTCGGCGTGTGTATGGATGTATGGATGCATGGATGTGCACATGCAGATGGACCATGAGCCATGAACGGTTTCATTGGGGGCATAGGGTCATTGCACCACGATCGCCACGACACAGTGGGGCAGGCCGAGAGTGAGAGTGAGATCAAGAGCGAGAGTGAGAAGAGGCAGAGCCACAATCACCGTCTCCGCATGGGGAACACGAGCGGCAGGGCCAGCACGGCGCGTTTGGACGAGCCCGAGGCGGCCGAGTGCGCCGGGTCGTGGTCGGCGTTGCGGCCCACCTCGACGCGGCAGCCGAGCTCGCGAGCGACCTTGACGACCTTGCTGGGCACGAGCGACAGGTCGGCCGCAATCTGCTCGAGATCGACCGAAAAGTTGTTGAGGATCAGACACGCCACGAGGATGTAGGCGAGCAGCTTGTCCTTGAGCTTGCTGGTGATGCGCCGTCTGTCCTCATTGCATCCACGCGTGTGCGTCGGTGGTGGTCAGCACACCATGTCGTGTCATGTCAATGCGAGAGAGAGAGAGATCTGCCGTGGCGGCTTACCTCTGCTTGCCCGTCTGCTCGTCTTCTTGCCACTCGCAGAACATGCGGAGCAGGTGGTCGACCACAGGCTGCGACGCGCCGTTGAACGACTTGGCACCAATCTCCTCGTTGTTGAGCTCGTTGGCGCTGATACGGAACAGCCGCATGAGCATGGCCACGTAAAGGAGCTGTGTGCATTCATGCCCAGTGTTAGCGACACAGAGCCAGGCTGATTCCAGCCCGAGACACGCCGTGCTCGCCAACCAACGCAGCCAGACTCACTTTGCGCAGACGGCTCTTGTCCGTCTTTTCCTGGAGCGTGGCTTCGATGCGCGTCCAGACCCAGTCGGTGGGCTGCAGGCTCTGAATGGTTTGGTAGGCATCGGCGGCGAGACGCGACCTCCACATGGCCTTGACATCCACGGCAGCAAGCACCTCGGGCGTGACAATGTCGTCCATGTTGTAGACACTGTCAGGCGTGCCAGCCTACACACGCGTGAGCAAGCAAGCGGCATGTGAGCATGCCCATGTGTACCACACGTTGCTGATCTGCAAGCAGACAACGTGCGGTAGTCTTACATCGACGTTGCACGGCGGGATCGCCTTGTCCAGGAACATGCGGGCATCGATCTCGGCTGTTGCATCCCATCCAATCCCATCCCATCCGATTGAGCGGACATGTCAGTCCGCGGCCATGCATCCAAGGAAGGCCTGCCTGGCCCAGAGATCCCTACCCTTGGGCGGCAGGTTGGCAGCCGTGTCTTCAATCTTCTCCTTGATCTTGGACGCCACGGCCTGCAGGCCAGCGACATCGACCTGGTTCTTCTCCTGAGCGCGAATGGCCTGCTTGCGCTTCTTGGTACCAAAGGCCTCGCCCAGCTGGTTGCGTGCAGCCATGTTCTACAGAGAGCAGCCGCCACAGCAGCTGTGTCAGCGGGAGGGGAAGCGGCACGGACGCGGCCACTGGCAGGGCAGGGCAGGACAGATCGGCACACACGCGCACCTTTTCTCCAATCGTCTTGGACTCGGTCTGCTTGAGTGCCTTGACGACGGTCGTGACGGTCATGGGCAGTGCCTCGCGCAGCGTGACTCTGCCTGTCGCCTTGTCGAGCACGCCGACCACGTACCTGTCCATCGCGCACCGCGCATCACATAGCACGTCAGCCAAGTCGCATCTGCCAGCGCGACAATGGCCGGCGCGAGCGATCGGCACGCACTTGCAGTTGCTGGGGGCCTGCTCGCCAATGTACTCGATCTTGGGGGTGTCGGCGACCAGCAGCCGACGGCGCTTGGCCACGGCGGCGTTGGACGAGAGGGCGGCGGCCATGTCGGCCTCGGACGGCCGCTGGCTGTAGAGATCAAAGGTGAGCTGGGCGAGTCTGGGCGGCGGCACGGGGAACGTGGCTTGGCGACGTAATCCGGCGCGGGATGTGTGTGTGTGTGGAAGGCGGTCAGTCACGGGCCGCAGCGCAGCGTGCTTGTAGGTGCTGTCTGCGGGCACGCTCGCTCGCTCGCTCGACGACGCATTCGCGGTCGCAGCAGCAGCCGATGGGCAGAAGCAGCCGATGGACAGCAGCCGGCCACGCACTCACCCAGGAACAGCTGGTCGGCATCGCTGGGCTTGGGCGCCTTGAGCACAAAGTCCTTTGACGACATGGCCGTGACTGTGTCTGTATGCGACTGAGTGCGTCTGTATGTGACCGAGTGCGACTGTCTGTCTGTATGTCAAAGTGGCAGAAAAACAAGCGGCGGCGGCAGGCGGTGGTGGTTGGCCGCCAGATCGCTCAAGTCGCTCCAGTCGCAGTCGCAGTAACAGGCAATGGTGCAGTTTGGCGGAGGTCGGTGCATGGACATGGACACATAGACAGACGCATAGACATAGACAGCCACACACACACACACACACACACACACGCAGACACACACACGTAGAGCACTCTGGCTGACCACCCGCCGCCCGCTGCCCGCAGACGAAGTGTCGGCGCTGGTGTTCGACATTGGCTCGCGGCTGTCCAAGGTCGGCTACGCTGGCGAGGAGCTGCCCAAGGGCGTGTTCTCGTCGTACGTCGGCACAGACACCTCGGCGCCGTCGACCGACATGGACGTCGACCAGCCGTCGACAGATGCACCCACGACCACATCCACTGCCGCTGCCGCTGCCGACAAGGCTGCCGACAAGGCCGCTCGCCGCCGCCGCTACGTCGGCGACGTCGACATCTTCCGGTGGCGGGCACACATGGCCCTGACGAGCCCGATGGACGCCGACGGCGTCGTGTCCGACTGGGACGCGCTCGAGGCGCTGTGGGACTACGCGTACCACGGCTGTCTGCGTGCCGATCCCGCCGAGCACCCGCTCATGTTCGCCGAGCCGTCGTGGAACCCGCGCGAGAAGCGCGAGAAGCTGTGCGAGCTGGCCTTTGAAAAGTACAATGCGCCGGCCTTCTACCTTGGACGCAGTGCCGTGCTTTCAGCGTACGTTGTGTGCGCTGCGTTTTACATGTCGTGAGTGCTGACTTGCGTGAGGGGCGCGTCGCAGGTTCGCGTCGGGAAGATCAACGGCGCTTGTGGTCGACTCGGGTGCCTCCATGACGAGCGTCGTGCCTGTGCAAGACGGCTACGTGCTCAAAAAAGGTACGCGCCACTCTCCCATCCCTGCGTGCGCCGCCGTTCACACTCACCCATCTGGACTGGCACTCACGGATGCATCGCCCCGCGACAGGCATCCAGCGCACACCGCTTGGCGGCGATTTCGTGTCGAGCCAGGTGCAGCTGGCGCTGGAACGCATGGGCATCGACATTGTGCCGCAGTATCTCGTCGAGATTAAGCAGGTCTCGGATCCAGCCGCGCCTGCCATCTACACCCGTGCCCACCGGCCAGACACCGGCGCTGGCTTCCACGAGTTTGCTGTCGAGGTGCACCATCCGTCCGCCCCTGTCGCCTGCCCACCCATCCATCCATCCATCCTCTGCCAGCAGACTGACTTGTGCACGCCGCCAACACCATCACACAGCGAGTGATGCACGAGTTCAAAGAGTCGATTGTGCACGTGTCAGAGCAGCCCTTTGACGAACGGTACGCGCACATACGCGTGCGTACAGCTCCATGCTGGTTTCGCAGACTGACACGAGAGCAAACAGAGCGTACAGGAAACGCCCGCAGAAACGGTACGAGTTTCCCAACGGGTACAACCAGTCGTTTGGCGCCGAGCGGTTCCGTTTCGCCGAGGGACTCTTCCAGACGGACTTTATTGCCAAGGTGTGTCTTCATCTCCTTATTTCGCTCACACTCACACACGCGTCACTCACACACGCGTGCACCAGAGCCAGACCCAGACGACAGACGCAGCCGCAGAGGCCGCCACACCAGCAGCCGCACCGCCGAAATCCATCCCGCAGATGATCCACGCGAGCGTCGGCCAGTTGGACATTGACATCCGCCAGGTGCTGTGCCAGAACGTCGTGCTCACAGGCGGCAACTCGCTGCTGCCTGGCTTCTCGGACCGGCTCTACGTCTCGCTGCACCATGAGATGCCGCAGGTGGGTCGCCCCCCTCACTCCCTCTTCTGTCTTGTTACTCGCTGGGCATCCCTTGCGGTTGTGCGGTCACGGCCGTCACGACTGACATGCATGCACACCAACATACAACAACAGACACGCGGCGTCAAGGTCATTGCGGCAGGCGGCTCGTCCGAGCGCAGGTTCGGCCCGTGGATCGGCGGGTCCATCCTCGCGTCGCTGGGCAGCTTCCACCAGCTATGGATCTCCAAGCAGCAGTACGAGGAAATCGGCAGCTCGGTCGAGAAGCGTATCCACTGATCTCCTCTCAGCCCCCCATGTCCCCCATATCCCCCATATCCCCCACATCCCTCTCCACTCGCTCGTTGGCCATGCATCCGGGTCGGCCAAACACCCACCAACCACACTCTTCATTAAAAACGCACCGCCACAAGAAAACAAACATCGCGCCAAGACCGCTCTGACAAACGTCTTGCTCGTGCGCGTGGCAGGGGGACAGCCCTGCCCCCCATTGTCACGACGGCGGCGGCACGCGGTATCCGCACCGCTCCAGGTACCGCTTGATCCAGTTCACCATGTCCACTTGGGCCGCCTCCGTGAGCCGGCCGTCCACCAGCTGTGCTGTGGTCGCCTGCAGCTCCTTGTCAACCAGCTCGAGGATGATCTGTGGATTGGATGCAGGCGTATGAGCCACACGCGGCATGCACACATCAGCGGATGCGTTCAAGGACACCAGCAACAGCCACAGCCACAGCGACAGCCAGAAGCAACTTACACGGCGAGCGAAATCCTTGAACCGGTTCGTGGGAATCGCCTTGGTGAACGCGGCCATATGCTTGACCACCAGATCGGTGACCTGCACGAGCCAGGCAGCCAGCCAGATCCCGCCCATGTTAGAACAACACGCAACATGGCGCACAGCAATCGACAACCGAGCCACGAATACAATGGCACCGTACCTGGCTCTTGACCGCGTGTTTCTGGAGAATGCTGTACGTGGCCGCGTTGGTGGCCGGCGGCTCGCCAGCAGGCGTCGCGGCAACCGCTGGACGATCAGCATCTGTGGCAGACAGTGGCCCTGACACTGCACCAGAAGATGGAGCACCTGGCTCAACAGGTGCAGGTCCGCGTTCAGCCAGCGTCTGCTGCTTTGCAGACGAACCGTCAGACGGCGGATGCGGTAACCCAGGCGGGACGGCCCCATCATTTGCAGCACGGCCCGCGCCGTCCATAGGCTGCACCGGCAGCGGCATGCTGGAGAGGGGATGCGCATCACTGCTGCTCGAAATCTCGCCGTCGCTGTACACGCGCGTGGATCCTTGCTCTGCCGCCTCTGCGACATGAATACTCAGTCGCGGGGGCGATGCGCCAGAGGCTGGTGCACCAGGCATCATGAGCGACGGGTTCGAGTGCGGCGGCGGCGAGATGTTGCTGACACAGTCCGATATGCCGCTCAAGCCGTTGGCCTTTGGCTGTCCGGCAGGCTGGGCATGAGGAGCCGGCGGCTGCAACAGAGGCGTGTGCGGCCGCACGGTATCAGCACCATTGGATGGCGTGGTTCCTTGACCTGGGCCATGGCCAGCAGATGCAGAGGCTGATGGTGGCGCACGGGCAGATGGCGAGCCTGCCCGATGGTTGGCGGGTGATCTGGGCCGCTCGCGACGCGGAGAGAGGGCCGGCTTAGTGGGCAGCGGTCGGCTTGACGACATGGACGAGAGAGACGATGCAGGCGGGTGGTCGCGGTGTGCAGGCCGGGGTGGCGACCGGAGCGGCGACCGCGGCCGCATGCGGTGCGGCGAGTGCGGCCGCATCATCATCATGGATCGTGGCGATCGCGGGCGGTCGTGCAAGTCGCGTTCACGGCCTCTCTCCCGTTCACGTTCGCGCTCGCGCTCTCTGTCTCTGTCCCTCTCACGCTCGCGTTCGCGCTCTCGGTCGCGGTCGCTGAGATGGCGCGGGGGCGACCACGGCCCACGAGGTCGCGGCGAAAGCGGTCGTGCTTGGGGTCGTGGCGAGAGTGGCCGTCCATGGGGCCGCATCGGGCTTGGCGGCCGCCGTCCAAGGTCGCGGTTGGTCATTTGCCGCAGCGTGGCAGGACTCGGTGTCCGACGGCGCATCGGAGGAAACATGTCAAACGGCCGGTCGCGGCCAGGCCCACGCATCGGACTGCGACTGCGACTCCGGCTGCGGTCGTGCCGCATCATCTTGCGTGCACCAGCAGGCGGCGAGCGGCTGCGCGGTCGGCCAAAGTCTGGACGGTCGTGTCGCGGGTGTGACAGCAGCGGAGGCGGTCCGTTGAACCCAAAGCCAGACGACATACGGCGGTCACGCTCACGGTCGCGCTCACGGTCACGGTCACGATCGCGGTCTGTACGATCGCGACTACGGCTGCGGCTTCGGCTTCGTTTGCGCGACAAGATGGCAGTCGATAGTGCCCGCTCGCGCTCGCGCTCTCGAACAGCACGCTCCAGCTCTCGAAGGCGTTCCTGTTCCCGCTCGCGCTCCCTTGCCACGCGCTCCTTTTCCTTTTCGCGTTCCCGTTCCCGCTCTCGCTCTCGCTCAAGCTCCTTTTGGCGCTCAATCTCCTTTTGACGCTCGAGCTCCTTTTGGCGTTCCCGTTCGCGCTCTCGCTCCTTCTCGCGCTCAATCTCCTTCTGTCGCTCAATCTCCTTTTGGCGTTCGATTTCCCTGAGCCGCTCTCGCTCCCGTTCCCGCTCCTTTTCGCGTTCCCGTTCAATCCGCTCGAGCTCCTTGAGCCGCTGTCGTTCCTTTTCGCGCTCGCGCTCACGCTCCCTTTCACGCTCCCTCGCCACGCGCTCCTTTTCCATTTCCCGCTCCCGCTCACGATCTCGTTCTCGCTCCCGATCCCTCTCACGCTCGCGCTCGCGTGCACGGTCACGGTCACGGTCACGGTCCATATCTCGGCTGCTTGGCGGACCGCGATGGTGATCGCGGCTATCCCACGAGCCAGCCTCACGAGAGCGGGACATGCGGTCACGGCTGCGACTGCGGCTGCGACTACGGGGACGCACACTGTGCGAGTGTGATGCCGAGGACGGTGGCGGCTGCTGCTGCTGCGGTGGTGGCGGAGAGAGTGGCCGTGACGTTGAAAGCCGTCGGGATAACAACGGCTCGGGCCGGCGGTCACGATCTCTGTCGCGGTCACGGTCCTTGTCGCGGGCTCTGTCCATGAGCGCAAGCGAGTCAGAGGCTGGCGGGCCGCTGAGTCGTCGGCCATCACGGTCGATAGGGCGGCCACGGTCGCCGTCTCGGTCACGATCACGGTCCATGGGTCTGGGCCGGTCCAATTCACGGTCACGGTGGTCATGGTCACGGTCGCGATCGACGGGTCTGCCACGGTCGCTGTCACGGTGTGCATCGTGCGGGTATCGGCTCCGTTCTGCCTCGCGCTGTGACAGAGGCATCGGGTCGCGGTCGCGATCACCAGGCCGAGAGGGCGCCGGTGGAGGCAAAGCATGGACACGGTGGTTCGCGGGACTACGACTGCGACTGCGACTGCGAGGACGGCGCGGACTGCCGCGGCCGTGTTTGTGCGGGCTACGGCTCCGAGAGCGGCTCCGTTGACGCAGCCTCACAGAACCAGCCTGTCCATGTCCGCTGTGCTGATTTTGCGGACGATCTGGGTCGCGCAGGCTCGATGGCCCATCTGCGCCGTGCTGGCTGTGATGCCCATGGTGCACCGGCGAGGCTTGTGGGCCAGACGGGCCAGAAGACGGCTCCCGGCGTTGCGACTGTGGCGGCAAAGTGGTCGCGGTAGTAGCAGGAGCAGCAACTGCAGCAGCAACTGCAATAGGAGGCGGCATCAGTTCACGGCGCGTGTCGGGATGCATCGACAATGGGATCGCCGCAGGAGACGGCTGCCGGGCATGTCCAGGCCGTGGGCGGGGATCAGTCGGTGCCTGCACCAACACGGCCGCCTGCATAAGATCGTCTTGCGCCGCCGGCGATCTCGGTATCCGTGGATCCACCATGGCCATCGGCGCTTGTTTCGGCATCAGATGCGGCTGAGACTGCTGCAGCTGTTGCTGGATCTGCTGTTGCAGCTGCACCAGCTGCTGCTGAGGCAAAGGACTGCCGTGGCGTATCATGCGCTCATCGTGGCCAATGTGATGGTCGGCGTGCAAGGCATGCGGACGGCCAAACCGGTCGTCGTCGCTTACCAGGCCGAGTGCTCTGCCCTGGTGCATGTACGGCGACGGCTGCAGCAGCGGGTTGCCTTCAGACTCGTGTATGGGGTGCATGTAGTGTGGATCCATGGACACAGACCGATGCTGTGGCTGCATACGGCCGGGGCTTGTGAGCATGCGCTCGTCGACATACTCGTGCGCGTGTTGCGAGTGCAGAGGCTGTTGTTGGCGTTGCTGATGTACGAGGACTTGCAGCGGACCCGCATGGCGGATTCCATCAGGCGACAACAGCAGGTGCTCGCTTGGCGGCGATCGGCTGTACATTGGCGTGCCATGCATAGCCATCTGTACCGACGGCTGCGGCGTCGACTGTGGGTAATGCGGGTGGTGTGGCAGGTCGTGCGGGTGCTGCTGAAACTCGATCGGCAGTCGGTCGTGGTATCCTTCAGGAGCGCGCCAGTGGTCAGGGTGCAGCTGGCCATGGTCCGGCAGCTGCGATGCGACGAGAGGCCCTGCCCGTGGCTGCACTGGGCGATCATACAAATGCCGCTGGTCAAGCCGTTCATGGTGGTACGCTGCCATCTCTGGATCCACAGCAAGACGGCGCTCATGCTCCACGGGGTCCATCGGGTGGCCGTACTGCATGGGCGGCGGGCGTCCGGCATGCTCGCGCGGTGGCGACATTTCGTCCTGCAGCGGCCAGCCAGACCCAGACGCGCTTTGTGCGGCTGCCACGGCCGCCAATTCCAAAACGACAGCTTGCGCAAGAGCGGCTCTGTGGCGCAGCTGCCGCTCGTGCTCGAGCCGCTCTCGGTGCTCCAGTTGCTCGCGGTGCTCGATATGGCTCCTGCGCTCCAAATGGCCAGCATGAGGCGACATGGGTCGGCGCAGGGGATCCGGCCTGTCAAACATCTGGTCGTGCCGTTCGCGCTCGCGTTGGTGATGGAACCGCTCCATTTGCTCTATTCGATCGTTGCGCTCGAGTGCCATGAGCACGTCTGCCTGCGCCTGCGGCCCAGGCAAGTATCCCGGATGAGGTGGCTGCATGGACGGCCGTTGCCGCACATCCGCAGGATGAACAAACTCGGGTCTGTCGTATTCAGGCTGTGGCTGCTGCGACGGCTGCAGTCGATTCGCATAGGGATGCACCATGTGATGTGCGTCCATATGCAGACGGTCATGCGGATAGCCGTGGGGATGCACTGCCATGTCACGCAGAGATCCGTGGTAGTCGGGAGGAAAGTCGCGCGGATGCTGTTGCTGTTGCTGGCGCGAGTGCGGATGCTGCATCGGATGGTCGAGTGGATGGTCCAGTGGATGGTCCAGCGAGTGATCCAGTGGATGCATTGGATGGTGCCGTGATGGACCAGGAAACGGCGGACGGTCGTGTGGTCCTTGCCCTCCAAAGTGCCGTTGTTGTAGGTGCGGTGGATGTTGATGCTGAGCGTGATGAAGGTGGACGCCGTCAAGGTGCTGCTGCGGCAGGTCGTCCATGTGCCGAGGAGGATGTGGAAAGTGGTCGCGATCATAATCACGCTCAAACCTGCCATCCAGGCTGCGCTCTTGCTCGTGGTCCCTGCCACGGCTCTGCTCGTGGTGGCGGTCTCGAAGTTCGCGCTGCTGGTGGTGGGGTCGATTAAGAGAAGAAGGAGTATAATCGGGTCTGCGGCGGGTAGGCGATCGTGGCGGACGCGGGAACCGAGACCGCGCGTCCGCGTCAGATCTTGGACGCGTGCTGGCGCCATCATGGCTGCGACGATTAGAAATTATAGTAGAATGGGTGGCAGGGGTTGTCGATGACGAAGGAAGTGGAGCTGATTGCTCAGAGTCGTTTGGCAAGGCCGCCTGCTGTGACGACGACGATGACGGCGTTGCACCGTCGGCGGCAGGGCCAGACGGAAGGCCGCGTGGCTTCTTGGGGATCCTGTACACCGACGGCAGCAGCAGCCAGCGCTCGACAAGCGTCTTTGCAAGCGTCTTGGACTCGTCCGACACAGCCTCCGAGGCAGCAAGGTCCTCGATCATGGGCTGCAGCTTCTCGATCGAGTTGCGGTTGGGGATGGGCAGCATCTGGAGCACAAGGAGCACGTGGCGCACCACGTCGGCATCGTCCTGCATGCAGCCGAGACAGTTTTTGACGACGACGAGGCCGTGCAGAGCAATGAACTTGCGCAGCAGAAACGGATCTTCCGTTTTCAGCAGACGCCGGAACAGACGCAGAACCAGGTGCGATCCATTGGACGCGTACAGCAGGCTCTTGATGGCTGCCTGGATCTGCTCCACAGACTCAAGCGGCTTGGCTTCCTTGGGCGGCCGTGGCTCCTTGGGCTTGCGCGGCTGCCGTGGCTGTCTGGGAGCCTTTTCAACTTGGACCTTGGCAACACGCTTGGCTGCCTTGGCTGTGGGCTCCGTGTCACTGTACGACTGCTCCTCGCTCTCGTCTTTGTCTTCTTGAAGCTCGACAGCGTCTGCGTCGTTGGCTTTCGCGTCGCCGCTTCCGTCTTGAACAGGGTCGCTCTCTTGCTCGTCATTGACATCCTCTTCGTCGCCGTCGCCGTCGCCGTCCTCGTCGTTGCTGTCTTCCGACGAGTCTGCCATAGCCGACATGCTGACACTGCGCTTGCCGCCAATGAATCCTGAGCAGATGGGCTCGCCACAGTAGCAAGGCTGCGCTTTTGATCTGCAGGCGGTATCAGCAGGCGTTGCATGATCGTGTCAGCGCACATGTCGCGGCATGGATGGCGTGCAGACGATGCGAGCAGGAGGCGCTGACCCATATCGCTCAAACTTGTAGTCAAACGTGAGCTCGGTGTTTGGATGGATGTCTTTGACGGCAAAGATGCCAATGCGGACCCCAGATCCCACCATCCACTTTTGCAGAGCGCAGTTGGGGGCGCAGCTGTGGTTCATGAAGCGCGAGATGTTGCCCTTTTTGGACGCGTCGATGAACTGCACGGGGCGGAAGCGTCAGCAGGGGAGATGGCAGCCGATGCAGACAGCGGCAACAATAGAAGCAGCAAGCAGAGCAGCAGAAAGAGATCCCTGCAAGCACCTGCCTCGTTGGCTTTGAGACTCATAAAGTAAAAGTGGCGGGCCTTGTTCTTGGAGTACTCGACTGTACGTTTTTTGAATAACGCGACCGAGAGCACCTCGCCGCAGTACTCGATGACAAAGGAGCCCTTCGGAATGAACACCTTGGCCATGAGGCCGAATCCCTTTTTCGCTGTGCGGAAGATCTGGAGGGTCTCGTACTGCTTGCGTTGGAACCTGCCCACGCGTCCATCCAAGTTAGTTGAACAGACGGTTGGACGTGGTGCAGAGCAGATGAGCAACACGAGAAAACACGGCGCTCACCGTTGGTTCTGGCATGCGGATCCGGTGGGGCAGTCGTCTTCGGCACACTCGATGCAGAGCTGTCTGTTGATGCAGTCCGAGTCCTCGCCACAGGCCATGTAAGGCTCGTCGCGCGAGGGATCGTAGCGGCACTCGCAGACCATGTACTCGCCGGGGATCTTTCCGTTTGCACCACCCTTGAACTGGTTTGTCTTGATGTGGGTGTATACCTTGAGGATGTCGTCCAGGACCTGCTTGTTGGCACACCACTGGCCGTCCGGGCCAACACGCCATCGGGCTTGACGCTGGCGGCACTGCTGGCCGCAGGCTCTTCTTCCTTGAGCCGCGGCAGGTCGAGAGCTGCAGCATGACAGAGGCAGCGCGTCAGTAGGACGGCACGGGCAGGATCGATGGTCTGCAGCCTCTGATCGATATGGTCTACGGCCTCTGGTCCATGGGCTGGGAACAAGGGCACGGCCAGCCACGCACGGCCAGCCACGCACGGCACCACGGACATACACGAGGTGGGTCCTGGCGCGTCGAGAGCCGGCGAGGTGCTCGGATCGGAGCGAGAGTCGGTAAAGAGAGCGAGCGGATCGGCGGGATCCGCGGTGTCGGCAGCAGCAGCAGCAGCAGCGGCATCGGCAGCAGCGGCGTGGCCGTCCAGCCGGCGCAGGTCCAGCTTGGACGGCTTGACGTCGGCACTTGCACTGGCACCGGCGCGGGCGGAAGCAGCGTCCATGCGGTGGTCCGAGGGCAACGATGGGGCGGGCGGCGTGCGAGAGGGCGAGGGCGTGGTGGTTGGCGAGGGCCTGCGTGCGAGAGTAAGAGAGCGTTAGTTGGGGAGAGTAAGAGAACGAGAACGAGAGCGGCCCGTGGCGAGTGTCTGCAGCACGGCTCCTCGGCACGCCGGGTCGGAGCAGCAGCAACGTGGGCAGCAACGAGAGCAGCAAGTCGAGCGACGAGCGCAAGACACGCACCGAGCGAGCATGGGGCAGGCGCCTGTCACGATGGTCTGGCCGTGGCTGCTCCTCCGACCGTCGGTCTGGCCTGTGTGTGTGTGTGTGTGTGTCTGTCGGCGTGTGTGTGTGCAGCGCCGTATGTTGTTGCGCTCGGCGACGCTCGACTCCGACAGCCCGCTCGCTCGTGTGGCCTCGACTGGCCTCGTCTGTAAAACGACGGCAAAAATGGGAGAAAACCCCCAACGGGAAACCCCAACGGGAGCCCATCTTGGACTCCATCTTGGATCGACTCGCTCCATTCGTGCCTTCATTGCTGCCTGCGATCCCTCGGCCGTCGGCCCTCGGCCCTTTGAGCCCTCACTCCACTCCATCCCTCAGCCCGCCATGTCTGGCCAGAACGCAGATCCGCCCAGTCCGTCGCTCGCCAAGCCGCCGTCGCTGCCTTGGCCGCCCTGAATGGCCGGCTGCGGTGGCTGCGTTGGCTGCGGTGGCTTTGGCGCGTCAACACTCGCCACTCCCATGCCTGCTGCCAGTCCTGGTACGCCTGGCATTCCTGGCATTCCTGGGATCCCAGGCATTCCTGGAAGTCCTGCTCCTGCCTGTCCAAATGGGATTGCCCCGCCGACCCCGAGCGACATCTGCTGCTGGAGCTGGATCTGCTGTTGCTGCTGTTGCAGCATTTGCTGAAACTGCTGCTGTTGCGCTGCTTGAAGGCGTTGCTGTGCTTGAGCCTGCTGCTGTTGAGCGTGAGCCTGCTGCTGTGCCTGTGCCTGCTGTTGAGCTTGAACCTGTTGTGCAGATGCAAGATCGTGTCCCGTTGGGGCTGGGGCCGGGGCTGGCATCGCGGGCTTGGCTTGGACTGTCGGCCCTACTGCCTGAGCACGCGGTGGCTGTGCACTCGGAACGGGCTCGGGCTGCACGGGCAGATCCACCGCGACACTTGCCCCGCTCTTCTTGGTCAGCTTGGCCCCCAGGTGGCCCTCAATCCGCGCTTGCAGAGCATCAATGTCCTGGTGCCATGTCCCGCGTCAGCCACCGGCCAACAGAGTCGCACACACAAGCCTGACGGCCATCCCCACCACTCCCTCACCTTGGTGCTTTTGGCGTGTCGGATCTCCTCCATGATCCGCCAGTCTGCCAGGGCTGCTTTCTTGGTCGCATCGATGCGCTCAAGCACAGACTGGTGCGCCTCGGCAAAGGCCTTGTCGTGCTCCTCCTGTCACGGGCCGTTCGTCAGACCCTGCTGCCAACTGCCAACTGCCAGTTGCCCATCCGCACATCTCCAAAGCCACTCTATTCTTACATTGGATGCAAGAATGGGCGGGAGACGCGCTGCTGAAATCTCTCGGAACATCCTTGGCGGCGTCATGGACCCTGGCAATCAACCAAGCATACAGGCAGATGAGCAACGACGCAATCATCCAATCCATCCATCCGACGAGCGCCTGCTCTCGTACCTGTGCTGTGCGGCGAAAAGATCATGTCCACAAACAAATGGTTGCGACGGTACCGTTCAATGGCAACCAGCCGCGAATAGTTGCCGTCGAGCTCGTCGCCAGACAGCTCGTGGCCGTCGTCAATGACCTTGACCTGCGACACAGGCTTGACAGCCGACGGACGCGGCCTCTTGCGCGTCGACGGCTGCTGTGGCTGTGGATGCTGTGCATGCTGCTGTTGCGGCTGTCCACTGCGATGGCTGGACTCCTCGTAGACGGCTGGCCGCTTCGCCGATCCATGGGCGGCGTCCGTGTGTGCCGATCGCTGGGTCGAGTTGGCTCCTGACGGCTGGAAGTTGCTCGCACGTGGCGTGACCTTGGCTGCCTGGATGTTGATGCGCGGCGGGTTCGCGACGGTGGGCGGCGCCGTGTAGTGCACCAGGTTGACCTGCGGGGCCGATCGCAGCCGGTACCGCTTGCGCTGTCTGGTGGATGCACAGGCGTCAGATGCCACAGAGCACTCAGAGCACAGCAGACTGCGACGCTCACATACATGCTGGCAAACTGGCTGTTCATGTCAAAGCCTTGGCTGCGCGAGTAGATCTCGAGCTCCTGTGCATCGCAGCCAGCCCCAGACGCACGGCACACGGCAGGTCAGCAAGCGCCTGCATCGGCAGATCCACTAGCAGCATGCAGCCCGCACGAGGCACCCACCATGTTGTCGACCATGGCCACGGCCAGCGTCTCGTCGTCCATCCAGCCGTATCTGCCATCCATCCATCCATCCAGGCACCAAGGTCAGACACCAGCAGCACCAACAGCCATCCAACAGCAGCCATCCAACAGCAGGCGCTTACCCGTCGTGCGGCATGAGCTCGCCCGGCTGCAGCAGAAACGCAATGACCGACCCGTCTGCACGTCGATGCCCGCCCGCCCGGTCAGCCAGCCAGCCCGTCAGTCCACGCACACGCACACACACAGCAGCGCACACACAGAGCAGCCACGGCCGCACGCCTCACCTGCAGGCTTGTCGAGAGCCACATGGCCGCCCTCGGTGCGCATCCGCGACAGGCCGCCGAGACAGTCGGCCACCCACTTGGGCTGCAGCCCCACGCCCCGCTGCGGTGCCAGGTGGATGGCCAGCCGGAACAGCGTCGCTCCTGCGACTCTTCCGCCAGCTGTGCGGCCGCCAACACCAGCGCCAGCGCCAGCGGCACTGCTGTTTGTGTTGGCGTTGTTGGTGTTGTTGGCACTGTTGGCACTGGCTGTCGGACCGCCTTGCACGGCACCAGCCAGCGCGACGTTGCTGCTGCTGACCATGGCTGGAATGATCTCGTATAGCAAACACCGTGCTTGTCTAACGAAATCGCACTTTTCATTGAAACGCCTTACCCAGCCGCCTTTGGCTGCCCGCAGATCTATCAGCCCACCTTCACCCGTCGATCGACATCTTGGCCCGGCAGAAGGGACACCGCCCGTGAGACAGCACCTCGGACACCCATTCCTCTTCCAGGAAAAACGACGAGCACGACGGGCACATGGCAACCTTGGCATCGCTGGCCACACGGCGGTAGTACAGCGTCGGCACGCAGCGGCGGCTCCATTTGCGCACAAACACGTCGTGCTTGTCCATGCTGGCGAGCTTCTTGCGGCCGTACTCGACCGGCTTGTACGCTGCCGAAGCCGACGTTGGGTCGCTGGTCCGGATCGCGTCCGACGGCACGCCGCTTTCGTCAGGGATGTCGTCGTCGACTGTGCTGCCACCACCGCCGCCGCCACCACCGCCTGGCCCGCTGACGCGTTTTGTCGACGTGGTGCGCTCAAGGTCCGCGAGTTGCCGTGCAATGACTTCGGTATCGTCCATGTCGCGCATGTTTCCATGGCTGCCACGGCCGCTGATGGAGCCGGTGCTCCCGCCCACGCCGCCCATGCCACCGCCGCCACTCGCCTCGAGCGGGTCGAGCGCAATCAGTTTCTGTGCCTCGGCGTCCGAGATGCCCGGCTCCAGACCAAACTGGACCACAGGCAGCGAGTGGAACGAGTACATGGACAACACGAAGCGGTCGCCGCAGTTGCTGCACACGGCGTCGCGCGCATGAAGTGGCGGGTTGACGCTCGAGCACTGGTAGCACACCACACACAGGTCCTCGGCATCCGACACGGGTTTGGAGCGCACCGTGATGGTCGCCAGATCGATCGCGTCGTGCCACCGCGGCGGGACGCGCATGGTGAGCAGCCGCTCGAGCGCAAACCGCGACAACTTGAACCCGCCGAGATTGCGCGCCATTTTGGCCATGGTGTACAGCGTGTACACTTTGCTGATGCCCTGCGGTGCGCGGTGTGTCGCCGTGTACGCGTACACAAACTTGGACATGTTGAGCAGCGAGTCGGGCAGCGTGAACGTGAACGGGTCCTCGATGAACCGGAAGATGTGGTGATAGGCGTGGTACACCTGCGCCAGCTCGGCACTCGTGTAAAAGTCTGCCAGTGCGCGGCGGTGCGGAGTAGACAGCTGCGCTTCGGTGAGATCCGCCGGGATTGTCTCCAGATGCTCTTTGCTGAGGATCCAAAAGTAGAAAGCGGCATCGTCAAACCGTTGCTGGATAATGGCGTTTTCGGCGAGCCGCTTGAGCACGCGGATGGCCTCGTCCGGCCGGCCGGCCTTGATGTAGTACTGCTGTGCCTCCTCGAAGCGATCGTGCATGGCGAGCCAGTGGCCGTACGGCAGATAGATCTGCTCGTTGAACTCGGGGTTGATTTCGCCGATTTTAAAGGCCTCGTCCCACTGCTGCAGCTCAATGTGCAGCTGCAAGAGACTCGTCACGTCGCCGAGCTTCTGGTACGTCTCGGCAGCAAACGCGTGGTTGCCATGTTTGCGGAAATACATGGCGCACTTGGCGAGCTCCTTGGCCGACGTCTTGGCATTGACTTTGCGCACAATCTCAATGAGCCGGTCGAGCCAGCCGGCCGGCCCGAGAATCTCAATGGCCTGCATGTACTCGCCGACCTGCTCGTACGTGGCCGCTGCCGCCAGCAGGTCCTTGCGGTCTTCCTGCATCTGCGCCTTGCGCTTGAGAATGTCCTCGGTCTTGCCGTCCGACTCTTCGGCCAGCTGCGTGGCAAACTCCCATAGGTTGAGCTCCGTGAATATTTCGATCGCGCGCTGGATGTGTCCTGCCCGCTTGAACAGCCGCGCAGCCTGTCGCCAATGGCATCCATGGTTCCAATCCGTCAATCGAGCCATCTGCCGGTCCACATCAAGCAGCAACACAATCATCACACCACATCCAACAACCCACCTCGTGGTACTTGCCAGCAAACGCGCTGACCTGCGCAAGAAACAAGTCATTGTCTTTGCGGCCCTCGACCTTGACCTTTTCAATCGTCCGAATGACTTCCAGGAAGCGAAAGTCGCGTATCCGTATGAATGCCTCTTTGGCGATATCCAGCTGCAGGTGCTCCATGGCATCGAGGGCGAGGCGGCGCCAGTCGGCCTCGGGCACGCCCAGACACGCGACCTGGTACGCGGCGGCAAAATCGGCCTTTTCCATGTATCTGTCCATGGACGTGGACTGGGGGATGTCGATCGTGGCCATGGCGTACATGTTGAGGCAAAAGACGCGGGAGCCCTTGAAGCCACGACAAAGCCCGACACTTTCTGCTGGTGCACGGGGAAGCTGCCGACCTTGACATTGAGCACGCCGTTGCCCGAGAAGCAGAGCATGTCGTCCATCTCGGTGTTCCAGGCCACCGAGTTGGCGTTGGGCTCCTGGAACAGCAGGTCCTTGCTCTTGACCGAGTACACCAGACACGTGTTCTGCTCGTCGACGACGGCGAGCTTGGTGCGCGACACGTTGAGGTCCAGGCACCGGATGGCCGTCTGGTGCTGGATCAGCGGTATCGGGAACGGCGAGTCGATAAAGATTTTAAAGACTTGGCCGTCCTTGAGGCCGACGAGGAGACCCTCGCGGCCGCGCGGGCCGCCAATGACCTTGATGTAGCGGATGAGCGTGTCGAGAGACCACTCGCGCTCCATTTCGCCGAGGAACGAGAACATCTGGAGCTTGCGCTCGAGACAGAGGATAATGTGCTGCGACGTCACGACCAGCAGGTTGCAGTCGAGGTTCTTTTGCAGCTTCTCTTTGATGCGGTAGTGCATGTCGCCCGCGTCGTCGTGGAAGAGCTCGTAGATGATGATGCGGTCCGGCAGCTGCACCGCGAGACGGTCCTTGTAGATGGATATCTTCTTGACATAGTCGCGGCACTTGATGCGCGCACGCTGGTCCGTCGTCAGGTGCTGGATGACCACGTCGGTCATGTTCTGGCGAAAGGCGTAGCGGTCGTTGTAGAGACCGTGGACGGTGTTGAAGATGATCTGGTACATGGAGATGGTGCCGTCGTTGCTGCCCACGGCGATAAAGTTTTGCTTGGGACGCACTTTGCAGGACCAGATCCAGCCGTCGCGCTCACAGATGGGGGCAATCTTGATGCCGTCTTGCGTCCACAGATGCACTTTGCGGTCGGAGCCACCCAGGATGAGGTACTCGCCCGTGGAAAAGTACGAGACGGCGCACGGGTCAAAGCCGAGGATGCGGTCTTTGCCCACCTGGCGGCCGCTCAGCTGGAAAAAGGAGAGTTTCTGCGACCAGTCGGTGACGGCCAGCACGTCCGACTCGAGGTCGGTGGCAGGCGACCATGCCACGGACCACACTGGCGACGACCCGCGCTCGATCCGCACTTTTTCCTCGCCCGTCCGCGACCGGATCGACACATTGCCATTGTACAGTCCAAGCGCGAAATGCTGGCCGTCCGGCGTCCAGGAGCTGCACAGGATCCGCGACGGCACCTTTCGACACGCCACGATTGCTGTCAGTCCAACCCAGTCCAACCCAACCCCCAAACACGCAAACAAACCAACCTTGGTCTTGTTGACAGCTTGACGTCTGGTGCCCACAGACCGAAATCTGAGCATGTGCAAGAGAGCACCAGCCCCGTCACAGGGTTCTGCGACAAGCTCTGGATGCTATCGCCGTGCGAGTACTTGAGAACGCCTTCCCATTTGGCGTTCCAGATAATGACCTGCTTGTCAGCGCCGCCGGACGCGAAGCCGTTGCCCTTGAGCGGGCAGAGCGACGTGACCGTGTCCTTGTGCGCCTTGAGCGCTTTGAGGAGCTCGCCGTCCGTGGCGTCGTAGACGAGCACCTCGGCGCCTGCGCCGGCTATCAGGTGCGCGCCGTCCAGGCTGTACACGAGGTCGTAGATGGGCTGCGGTGTGCCCACGGCATCTTGTACCTGCGTTGGGTGGGGGGTGTGTGGTTGGCTGGTCAGTCCTTTGAATGGCTGCAGACGTGTGTGCGTGCCGGTGTGTTGGCGACACGCTGGATCTGAACGCGACGTGATAGGCGTGTTTGCAGAGTCCATGTTGCGCTCGTGTGTGTCCGCGATATCAAGGGTCGAGTAGGACACCATGCGGAGGGCAGCACAAACAGCAGGTTGCCGCCGTCTTGGGGAGGTAGCTTCCGGGCTGCCATGCAGAGACACTCTTGCTGGCGAACCTCTTCAACGCACCTTGTCTGTCCAAACAAGAAACGGCCGCATGTCCGCGGTTTGATGGATGCGTGGCAAGAATTCAATCGGCGGCCGAGACTGCAAACAGTCCACAAAGCAGTGGATGCAAGCAACAAGGGAGCCACTCGCCAACGGGAGAATGAAGCAGTGGCTGCAGGAACACAATCGTTTCATTGTACAGCTACGGCAGAAAGAGATGCTGGCAGGAAGTGGAGCGATCGCTTGCTGTTCTTGTTGCTCTGCTTCGTGTGGTGGTGGTGGTGGATGAGACGAGGAGCGCAGAGAGTCACTCGCCTAGACCGAGGCAGGAAGGCGTGACTTGAGAGCCAGGATCAATCCCTTGGCGATGCCCAGTGCGCGATTGGCTTCTGCGAGCTCCTGCTTGAGTGTGGCCTCATTGTCGCTCGTGGTGGCTGTTGTGGTTGATGCCGTGGTCGTGGTTGTTGTTGTGGTTGTCGTGGTGGTTGAGCAGAAACCGTCGATGAGAGCACTTGCAAGAGCGTCGTGGCAAATGGCCTTGTCAGCCTTGCTTGTGGCCGTGAGGAACGCGGTGCGGAGCGCGTCGAGCTCCTTGGAGGCGGGAAGGATGGGTCCAGAGACGACAGGGACAGAGACGACAGGGACAGAGACTGTGGTCGACGTGTTTGGAGACTCGCCCATATCGGTGGCCGAGTCGACCTTGTCCGCAGCCAGGGCTGGGCGATCCGCGAGGGCCGCCTTGGCCGCCGCGAGCTCGTTGACGAGCCTGGCTTGGCTGGCGATGGCGGACTTCATCTCGGCGGCGTGACGGCCCTTGAGGGTCGCAATCTTGGCCTCGGCCGATGCGAGGCCGCTGCTGGCCGTGTTGAACTTGGCCGTCAGCTCCGTGATCCCCTTGGCGAGGGCGGCGGCGGCGGACCGAGCGCTCTTGATCTCGACTTCCTTGTCGGCCATGGCAGAGGCGGCGAGTGCGAGTGCCGCATTGAGACCGGCGATGGCCTCGAGAGATGCCGCCGATTCGATCTTGACAGTCTTGACGATAATCTTCTCGATGATTGTAGGCTTGCGTGCCTCGAGGACGGCGATCTTGGCCTTGAGGGCGGCGATCGTCGCCGCATCCTCGGCCTCCTTGGCCATGGCCGTCTTGACGACGGCGCGGTTGATGTACAGAGCCTGAGCGAGCTGTTCCTCAAGCTCCTTGATACGGATCTATAGCACAAGAGAGAGGCAGACAGAGAGTGGACACACAAGGAATGGACAGCGTCAGTTCAGAGTCACGGCAGCCGTCAGTCGATGGAATGCATTGCGTGAGATGCCACAGACAAGCGATCCAACGGTGATCCACAATGCGCCAGTCGACCCATCACAGCAAGACACGGTCACAGCAGCAGACGGTGCCAGTCCTGGATGCGCACCTCGTTGTTGGATGTCATTATTGTTGAGAGCGAGTTTGGTTGTGTTGTTGAGATGCAGAGTGCTGGACACGCGAGGGCATGTGAGAGCGGCGTGTCAGTGTTTGTGGGCGATCGCTGGATGCAGTGGAGAGTCGCGGATGATGAGAGGGAGACGGCGTGGCAGGAGTGATGCTGCTCGAGTGTCGGTCTGCGTGGCCATCAACGATGCTCGTGGATGCAGACGGCGCCAACGGTCCAGGAGCACGGCAGACAGCGACAGGCAGACAGCTACAGGCAGACAGCGACACACAAGGCAAGGGATGCGGGGGACAGAGAAAGGGAAAGAGATGTGCGCGTAGTGGGATGTGCCAGGCGAGATCGCGCTCGGCGGTCGGCGCTTGCAGACAGCCGCCCGTCACGGCAGCCCGCACAGCCCGCACAGCCCGCACGAACTGCTCGCGATGCTGCCGAGCCACCAGCCAGATCCAACGCCAATGCGACAAGAAGGCAGCAAGAGGGAATCAACAAACGGCATCTGCATGCGATTAGGATGTGGGAACAGGCAAAGGGTCGATGACAAGAGTGCGAGAGAGCGAGAGCGAGAGAGAGCGAGCGATGGAAGGCAAGATGGCCATGGCAAGAGGCAAGGGGACATGTGCGTGCTGGCGAGACACGAGCGACTGCCTGGCAGGCAGCGTGCGTGCTTACTTTGGTGCGGTGTGGGTCCTGCTTTCGTCTTGGTCGTTGTGCGAGAGCGAGAGAGATTGCTGTTTGTCAAGATGCGAGAACTGTGGGCAAGGGGCTCGATGCCTGCCGTCATTTTATAGTCGCAGGGCATTGCAGGCGGCGCAAGCTGACAAGAGCATGATCGCATCTGGATGGCGATGCAAATGACGTCTACATCACCGTTTGCCAATGGGGTTCTGGGATGCTCCTGCGATGGACAGACACGGCACGGCAATGGCACTGTGCTCTGTGTGTCGGACAGCGGACAGAGAGTGGCCGGCTACAAGAGTCCCAAGGCACAGCACAGGGCAAGCTGCCGCGATGATGGCCGGCTCCTGTCATCTTCATTCACTCAATGAAGCTGCACATCATCGCAGACGAGGTTCAGCATTGCAGCACTCTTGAAATGAAGAGCAGGGATGCAAGGTTGGCATGCCATTCGAGCCGGCTCTCGCTTGACTGGTACAAGTGTGCCATGATCGATCTGTGGTATGATATGTATGTATTGATCAGCTCATCATGGCGGGATATCCGGATCCCTGATCCAAACATAGCGCAGCCGTCACTCGT